>VMDR010021310.1:0-10168 GCA_007922815.1 Macrotus californicus | reverse complement strand
CCGCTACTGAACATGCAGAGGGAAGAAAGGAAGGTTCCCTCGGTGGTTCTACCATGGTTGAGGGAAAGGGGAGCGTTTTCAATGGCACTGAAGAATGAGCTGAACAGTCTGGTCCTGGGAGGTGAACCACAATTCTTGGTTACTAAATGCCGTCTCCTTCCAACAGCACCTCAACTTACACGAGTGTTAATTACTGAAAATTTAGCCCTGTTAACAATGTCATCAAATAGACAGTCTTCAGCTCTGAGCGAATAAAATGATTTTCCCTTTTTTCAAATCCCTTATATCCAAATTCAGCATTTCCCATTGATTGCAAGACTCACATGGGCAAGGGCAAATCCTAATGCCAAGGCATACTGTGCATAATCCATATAGTTCTTTAAATGAAGAGAGTTTGCTAAAGGAGAAAGGTATATAACAGGGCAGGATGCTCTCTGCAGCACCTTTTAAGAGTCTGCTTGTCAGAGAAGGTACCCTGCAACTTTGTATTTTGGAGCAGCAAGACCTTCTGAACTGAAATCATGATGAAAACATATGCTCTTCTTGTGAAACCATCCTTGAGTACATCTGGAAACCAAAATTTAGATGGGAGGAAGACCAGGTGTTTTTTCTTAACAGAGATCATTAAAAAATTTCCTCAAACAGGCTAGGCAAGAAAAGGGGGAAGTGGAAGATTTTGATAAATTTTAGTGGTCTTTCCTCCGGACAGTTTAAAGCAGGTCAAATCACGGAGCTTTCTTGCTCTCTTCACCTCTGCCAGCTTGTTGTGTTTGACTAAATGAAACCGTTTCTGTCCTGGGCGTTCAGATTTTTAGAGAATGTGTTTTGCAATCAGAGAGAAAACAGAAATAACCAGCCCAATAGTTAACATGTACGATTTATTGTGCCATGAAAAAATCTGAGTAAGGAAAAGCAGTTATAAAATGCAAATAGTTTCAACAAATTTGGATTTGGGTGCCTAACTTTGGCAAATGACAGAAACTACCTGGTTTTTGGTAACGTCTTTTGGGCAGGAAACAAATGTTTATTTCAACTCTGATCAGGATGTCAAAGACGCTTACTATATTAACTACAGAAACATTCAACTGCAGCAATTTCAAACTACTTTTCCCAGGGATTAAATTGGTTTAATGAAATAATTAAGTTATATTCCTGAATTGCAAAGGCCATCTCCTCACAAAGAAAAGAGGATATGTACACTGCACATTGGGAGGAATATAAGGAGGTGTCGCAAAGGGTAAAACCATCTACTGCTGTATATTTCTTTTTCAAATGGATCATTTATCCCCTTGTTTCACCTAATTTTAGCATTTCACCCCAGCATTTGGTCCCACATAAAATATGAATAAAGTAATAGACCTTAAAGTGATACATACCACTATATAGAGGTAGCCATTCACCATACTTTTTGTTGTTATTGTTCCTAGTTCCCTGAACTAACATGAGTGGCAGTCCCTGGTGACATGCCATGCACAGTTGGCCTTCCATAGCAGGCTTGGAATATGAGAGGAAGTTAGAGAGGTAGGAAGAGGTCAGATCAAAGAAGGAAAGAACATCTAAGAACCAAACCTCATAAACCTTATAGTGCTTTAAAGATTTTTTCCTAGTTATAGTACAACACCACTAATATTTTAAGTGAAAGAATGACATAACCAGATTAATCTTTTTTAAAAAAAAGTTTATTCTGTTTGCTGTGTGAGAACTGATTTTAGGAAGCAAAGACTGGAAGCAGGGAGTAACTAAGTGAGCATGATGACAGACAACATTGAAATGTGCTGACTTTGACACTGCTCGAAAGGGTTTCATTTGTCTGGAATTAGTGAGTCAAATTACTAATGCCCTTATTGCCATTGCTTTTCTATCTGTATATACAGGGAATATACGTGGTCGCCAATATTAGAAATACAGCTGTTGAGTGGCTTTAGGAAAAAGACCTTTATTTGCCTCATGTTGTAAAAAGTCCAGACATACCTGCTGGTTGCATAATGTATGCTGTACTTCGGTTCTCTTGATCAAATTCCAGAAGAGAGGGGAAAGAGAAGAAGGACTTTCTCCTAACTAGGATTTGACATTTAAATGCAGAAAGGTCAAGAAAGTATTTCTACTAAAAGATCATTTGCCTGGGCTGTCACATGGCCAATCCTAACTACAAGGAAAGCTGAGAGACTGAGTATTTTTATCCAGGCTCTTCACCATCCTGAAAAGAACCAGAATCCTCTTAGTAGAAAAAAATGGAAGAGTGGCTAGCAAGGTCTGCCACTCTGCTAGTGATGCTCTCTATCCTCTGCAGTATATGCTTGTTATGGAACAAGGGTCTACTGGCCAACAACACAGAAGCCAATACTATGGCATTGGCTTTGAGAGAAGAAAAGGCTTCTGTATTTGTAAGTTGAGTGGAAAGGACACAGGAGGCAAGGCTCAGATCTGTCTCCCGATCCAGAGTTCAGGGCAGAGTTCACAAGTATCACAAATGTATCTGGTAAATGGTTTATACAATTTTTAAACTTTGGTTCCAGGTATTCTTAGAAATAGGATAGGACCAGCTTGAACTGATTATTCAGTTACAAATTCCTCCTTTTTTTTTTCTGTTACTCATTCATCAGTCTTGGGGAATAAGGGTGATGATTGTTCTAGTTATGTCCTGCTGATAAGAAGACAAAGTCAGTCAGGAAGAATGCAAGAGCATCAGGAAGTAGAATATTAAAACTATCCAAGCAAATATCACCACCAGGAAAGTAAACACATTACTGAAACCAAAACAGTAGCAACTATAATAAGAATTTAGATTTATACAGGTCTGAACTTTTGGGTAGAAGCAGCCTACTTTCAAGGTGTCCACATCTTCTCTTCCTCAGCTGTCCTGTTTCTCCTGAAAAGTAACTTAAGATCAGCAAAGGGTTCACGAGTGTAATTAGGTGCTGAAAAGTCGGTAGGGGGTTTGCAGGCCCCTCTGGTGTTAGAATAGTCTGGTTCTCTTCCTCACTGTCTTTGGGGAGCATGCACTGTTTGAGAACTGTAAAGGGGATGGGACATGTGGGGGACAGGTCCTGGCTAGAATTAAGGGTTTTTTCTTGCAAATGGTGTAACCAAGGTTTAACCTTTTTTACTTCAACTAAGGAATGTGCAACCAGAAGGATTTCATAGGGCCCATTCTATTTAGGTTGTAGATGATCTTCAAGTGTGTTGATTTTTCCGTCTTGAGGAGGGCCTAATCATCTGGGCTCACACGAAGCAGGGGAACATCTGCAGAAAACATTAACTGTCTAGAAGTATACTAATATATGGCAGATAAGTAACACCTAGAGATTATGCACATTTTATGGTATCTAAGTTTTTTACAATATGATTGTTTTCAAGATTACAAAAATACTTAGTCTTTTTCAAATTGTATTTTACTGTTTATGCTATTGCAGTTGTCCCAGTCATCCCCCCTTGCTCCCCTCTACCCAGGCACCCTGCACTCAGGCAATGCCCACACCATTGTCCATGCCCATGGGTCATGCAAATATGTTCTTTGGCTATACTCCTTCCTATGCTGTACTTTACATCTCCATGACTATTCTGTAACTACCAATTTTTACTTCTAATCCTTCACCTTTTTCACCCATCCCCCTGAACTCCCTCCCATCTATCAACCATCAAAATATTATCTGCATCTATAATTCTGTTTCTGTTCTGATTGTTCTTTTATTGTTTTTTAGATTCAATTGTTGATAGATATGCAATTATTGTCACTTTATTGTTGATATTTTTGAACTTCTTCATCTTCAAGCAGACATTACTGCTTTAGCTTTTTCCTGTTTGGGAAGCTCTTCATCTGTTCTTCAATTCTAAATGATAGTCTGAAGGGTAAAGTAGATTTGGTTGTAGGTCCTTGCTTTTCATCACATTGAATATTTCTTGCCAATTCCTTCTAGCCTGCAAAGTTTCTTTTGAGAATAAGCTGACAGTCTTGTGGAAGCTCCTTTGTAGGTAAGAACTGTTTTTGTCTTGCTGCTTTTAAGATTTTTTATCTTTAACCTTTGGCATTTTAATTATGATGTGTCTTGGTGGGGGCCTCTTTGGGTTCTTCTTATTTGGGACTCTCTGCGCTTCCTACAGCAACTCAGTGAGAGGGATGGGTCTTGACGAAGCCAGATGCTGCTTATTTGAGAGAATTTGGGAAAGTCTGGCAGCAACTAAATTTTCAGTTAGCATTCTAAGACTCGTGCTCTGTCCGTCTTCTATGCACAAGATCAAATGCCTTTCTAATGTCTGGGACCGTGTGCTGAGACTGTAATTGCATTCTGGTGGTGGGTACAGCCACCTAAGGTAATGCTTCCCTTCAATCTGGCAAAAAGTTTCTTTGTTTTTTGTAAACTCAATTCCTAGATATTTTACAATTGATTGAGAAATTTGTGTCTTTCCCTTGAAGACTTTATATCCTTGATCTGCCAGAAAGTTTAAAGTGAGGGTTGCATTTTGGTCTAAATCTTTGTTAGTTTTACTGCAATTAGTATGTTATCCACATATTAGGGTAAGACTCTCTTATTTAATTAAAGATTCCTTAGGACCTTTGCTAAGGTTTCCCTGAAGATAATGGGGGCATTTTTAAATCCTTGTGAAAGTACTATCCAGCACACAGCTTGGAAGATGCAAGCTTGACCTGGAAGTACTTTGATGTCAACTTTTTCTGGTGTGAAAGTCACTTTGGCATTTAATTTTGTTCATACCAACAAGGGAATAAGGCATGCAAACTGTGTTTTTAATGTTGTCTCTTTGTAACATTTAATCAACTGAAGAAAGGATTTGTAAGAGATCCCCCAGATATTCCAGTTATAGCTTTGGTTTTAGGGGATAGGGGACCTTGTCTGGTATTTAGGACAGAATACGTAGCTCCAGTGTCGATTAAAAAGTCTATGAGTCTGTTTCCCAGAGCAAATGTCACCCAGGGTTCTTTGTAGAAAATGGTGATGGAACTAATAGAATTTGGAGGAGCCCCCTGGCCCTGTTATACCTGCCTGCTATCTGGTATAGCATCTGGTGGGTTGATTTGTGGGAAGTACTTCCCTTAACCTTCAGGGGCTATTAGCACATTCTACTCTCCAATGACCCCTTTGTTGGCAATATGCACATTGTGAAGGTGAAGGGACCTTCTGATCAGGTTGGAGTGCTTCTGGGGGTCTTACTCATGATTGTTTGTTTCCTCCAGCAAGTGCCTTACTGGGTCTTGATTGATTGCTGTTTAGTGCTGCTGCGAGTGGTGCAGCTTCCTTACTCAGACTCACGATAATAGCCTCACACACTTTGTCCCCTTACTCTCTCTGAATTCACCTCAGATTGATCTCTTACGTCCATATTGTTCCTCAGGGATATTGAAACTGCTCTTTTGTTTTTGCCTGGTGCCCTCTTTCCTGAGAGACCTCCTCCCCATCCTCCATCTTCTTTCATATTTTTAGTCTGAAAGAAGACCAAAGATCTTCTCAATGAGGCCTTCCCTGACCAACTTTTTAAAAAATTCCTTCACCACCCCCTACCAACACCCCATTCCTCTTCCTGGCACCACTTTTTCTCCTCTTTATGAGATTATAGCTGTTACCATCCCCATTTCACAGTAAGCTGATGTCTTTTACTCAAGATCACAGAACTAGGAAAGAAAAAGCCAACTCCCTGCAGGATTATTCCAGAATTTGTTCTCTTACATAGAGTTCTAGGATGATTCTAATAAGTGACTATTCTCTGTAGTTAATCCATTGCCCACCTAACTAAGATGTAAAATGTTCAGGTTTAGTGACAAATCAACAAATGTCCTATGAGGCATACACTCTATCTTGCCTCATTTTAAAAAATATTGACCAATATTTATGAAAGTCTGGCTTTCTGTGAAAGATTCAAAGTGAAAATTCTGAGCAAATGAGTATAAACTATTATTTTTATTTTCTTTGACCAGTGATCCAGAAGGCTTGCTGAACAATAAATCAAGGAGAACCTCTATTTTATTGAGTTTTCATTATGTCTATGACACTGGGAGGTCCTGGAATCCACAAAACACCACAGACCGTGACTAAATGACTTATTTCACCAAGCAGTAATGTTTTTATGCAAATCAATCAGAAATAATTGTCAATGATATCATTTCTAAACAAACTCTCGTTTATTGATACGAGGTCATACAGACACAATTATGTATTTGTATGATGCCACACGAACACTCACATATTTCTCTATTTGCTTGATGTCACACCAAGAAAAAGGTCACCAGTAGCTGAAAAGGTTTATGAGAATTACCTAAACCTAGAATAACATTCAGAATAATAGTTACCATTCGTTGAACCCTGCCCATATGCTAGTCACTGCAGAAAGTGCTATCGATGTATTGCTGATTTAATTTCTGTAACAGTACTGAGGAAAGCATTTTATCTCTGCTTTCCCAATGAAGAAACTGAGCATCTGGGAGATTCAGTGCCTGGCCCAAAGTCAGTCAGATATCAGGATATGAAAATAGTTCTATAAAACTACAAAGAAGTACTGTATAAAAATTATGCAATACATGTGTTAATATATAATAAAAAACACACACAGAGCAGCCACAGATATTTATGTTAGCTGGCTATACACGCTATCTCCCCAGTACGAATGTCTACAGTGGTAGCCATGCTTCTGCCAGAATGGTGTTTATGGGCACCAGGCTGCTTCTGTCTTGAGCAGTCTTCAGAAGGCACACAAAATCTTTTGTTTTCGATTTTTTTGTATTTCATGCAAATCATCATCTTTTTATTATTTTGCCAATTACCTCAGACTCTTTTCACTACAACTGCAACGATGACAGTTTTGTTTCTATCGATTGGCATACACTTTGTTTTCTGGTAAAACACTGGTCATCTTGACTGAACTTGGGAACCTGTCCTCTTGCTAAGCCACTGCTTGCTAAGCCTCCCTGACTCAGGTTCACAAGCTGTTATGGTCACAACTGATTGGTGCAGGTGGCTAATCTCATCAGGTCTGTATTGATTCGAATTAGCTTCAATGCAGAACATTTAGTTTATAATACTTGAATCCCAAATATCTAGAGATGCATTTTTTTAGAGACTACCAAATCATGTGCTAACTAAGTGTCTCATATGTTATATGTGAAAAAAAACTCATTAAAATATGCTAACAGGTCTGAGTCTTACTGCACACTCTTTTATGACATGAATTTACAAGTAATATTTTTTTAAAGATTTTATTTATTTATTTTTAGAGAGAGGAGAAGGGAAGGAGAGAGGGAGAGAAACATCAATGCATGGTTGCCTCACACCCCCTCCTGGGGACCTGGCCTGCAACCCAGGTATGTGCCCTGACTGGGAATCGAACTGGCAACCCTTTGGTTCACAGGCCTGCGACCAATCCACTGAGCTACACCAGAGAGGGCCAGTTTTTATTTTGTTAGAAGAAAATAAATCTCTTCAAAGACTTATTTCTTAAAACTTATAGTTCATCTACCAGGGATTCCTCAATAAATGTAAGCACCACCAGATTAGGTCCTGATAATGTTATTCATTGTTATATTTTCCAAGATCAACCAATTAGGTTTTCACTTAGTAGGTTCTCGGTGTACACTTACTGAATAAATAAAATTAGGTCTAGATTCCTGTTGATACCAGCCATGTAGAGTTGCTCCTTATTTCTCGTTCCTATCAAGAGAGCAAGCACAGGCAGGCAGAAGGGTAATGCTAATAAGTTATACTCAGGGTTTTCTTTTTCATCTTTAGTGTGAAAAAGGAATTAAAGGTGTTATACAAGGCTGGACAGAACTGCCATCTTAAAATCAAGTGCCTAATGTCATAAAGCCCTTATATCTCAATAACCATTTTACATAAAATATTTTCCTTGAGATAAGTATAGTATTTAAAGATTTTATTTATTTATTTTTTAGAGAGGGGAAGGGAGGGAGAAAGAGAGGGGGAGAAACCTCAATGTGTGGTTGTCTCTCGCACACCCCCAACTGGGGACCTGGCCCACAACCCAGACATGTGCCCTCGACTGGGAATCAAACTGGTGACTCTTTGATTCACAAGCCGGCACTTGACCACTGAGCCACACCAGCCAGGCCAGTAAAGAAAGTATTTAATTCTTATCTTATAGAGAGCTAAAGAATTCCAAATTTAACTAACTTGACTCAAGTCAGACAACTAGTTGGTAACTAGAAACCAGGTTCCTATCATTCCTTGATCCATATTGAAGAAGAGAAGAATGTGTCGATCATGTGGAATAGAAGCAATGCATCTGGTTTTATCAGTCAGACTCAGAACACATTTTGGGAATCAAAGCCCTTCCCATTAATAGTGTGTGCCTGACTCATGCTCTTAATTGATGCAAGGGGCTTTTAGACAAATTCTGTAAGAGTCTTCTGTTATCTCCATGAGAGGACTGGGCTTTCTGAGAAAAAGTATAGAATAAGGTCCAACATTGGTTGAGAACTTAGTATATGACACACATAGTCTAGTTGTATTACATACATGACTTTGTTTAATGTTCACAAAAACCAAAAGGTAGTTACTATTCTTTTTTTAATTTAAATGTTATTTTTCAATTACAGTTTACATTCAATATTATTTTGTATTAGTTTCAGGTGTACAACATAGTGATTAGACAATCATATACTTTACAAAGTGTTTCCCTGATATCTCCAGTGCCCACCTGGCACCATACATAGTTACTATTCTTGATCTCACTTAACAGATGAGGAAAATGAGGCCAGCAAGAGCTAGAATTTGTAGCCTATATAGAGGAAATATCAGAGTTGTGTGGATGAATAAAGTTGATAAAGTCACTCCAAGCACAGAGGAAAAATATGAAAAAGTAAAAAGCCTTACTTATTCAGAATCATTCAATACGAGATACTGATAGAACCAACAAGACTCAGTGAATGTGTAGACAAGGAATGGTAAACTGATTGAACAATGTCACCATCACTGACACACTTCGGGGCCCAGGAGAAAGCCAAGAACTTTGTTCTTATTTATATTTGGGTTTACAGTTACAAAAGAAGAGTTCTCTGGTTAAGTGATTTTTCTCCAACACAGCCAGCAGCCCCAGAATCAGACAAAAATGTTAGTGTATGTGTAGACTGATTCATCACTCAGGGTTTTCAAGGCCTGTGAGGGAAAAAATAGAGGGCCTAGTGTGCTGGCCGGAAAAGAGGAAGGTGGTAGAGTGATTGCATCATCAAAGCCCCTAGACTCTAGGACCTAGAAAATAAATTGAGCAATAAACTAGATGAAAGGGGGGGCTTGAAAGACTAGAGGCCTCTCAGGAAACAAACAAACAGGCAGAGAGACAGACAAGCAAAAACACGAGTACCTGTACTTCTGAGGGACAATGAGAAGAACTGAAAGTAAGAGGCTTTGTTTGAAGATTGACACTTTGGGGTTTAAGAATTCCAGAGTTGTAGAAGCGATGGCAGATTTTCTAGTGTAGAAAGTTTATGACATTACCAACTATACTTTTAAATTGGCTCATTCTCCAGGAGGTGGCAAAAGGCTGAGTGCTTTTTAGAAAAAAATGGAAATCCTTGTGGTGTTCTTTGTTTTCTACAAGCAGATCCTAAAACGTGGCATCTGTGACCAATTGACATGTGCAGTGTCTGTTACATCCAGCTGTTTGATATAGAACTATTTAGTAGTAACCTCCTCTAGAAGTACTGAACAGACAAAATTCATCTATGAAATATGTTAATCAATAATATAATGTGTTCTTTCACTCACCACATGGAAAGTGCAGTACAGTATATCATTACCCAGATGTATTAGCAAGTTTTAACTGTCTCTTTTCTGATTTTCTTGAAGGGTCTTCTGACACATACTTTAAAGCCATCCTCTCTCAATTATGTTTTGGCCTGCGGAAACTCAGGCTCTCCTCTCCCTAAAGACAAATCGTGTGCAATGTTGCTCGTCTCTGAAGATTACTCAGAGTGTAAGAGCTTCGCCAAACGGTTGCTAGAATGAAAAGAGTCGACCTACCTCAACATTTGTAGTATAAACCCATTTTCTCTGAGATGCCAGATTTGGGTAAAAATCAACTCATTGAAAACTCATAATAATTACAATTTCCTCTGGGAGCAAGTTGAAGGAAAATATTACTTATAAAAATGAAAATAAATCATAAAATCAGAAATCAAACGGTATCATAGAAAACATAAAGCCAG
>VMDR010021309.1:0-16928 GCA_007922815.1 Macrotus californicus | reverse complement strand
AGCCAGTTAGTGTGTAAACAGATTTATGAATTACATGAGGTGGATACGTGTGTGTGTGTGTGTGCGTGCGTCTTTGTTTCATAATATAAATTATTGTACCTGAAGCCAACTCCATACCTAGTCCCAATTTTACAAATACTATGGACTGAAAAGAGATTTTATAATACCTAATATTGTTACTAAGCATATTTTTAAAATAATGAATTACTATTAAAGATAGATGTTAGTAAGAGCTAAATAGGAGGTTTGAACTTAAATTTTTTTTCAAAGATATCCTCTAGGAAGGAATATACTTTCTTAATTTTATCCCATATCATGTTAAAAATAAAGAAGTCCTTTAAAAACAAAATGTGAAGGAACACACAGTTGGTGTATAGCCTATAATAAAGTACATGATAATTTGTGGTAATAAGTAGCACATGATTTGAAAAAATACATGGCAAAGCAATGTAGTCACAAATATCTGCATCCTTACCACTTCGCTTCTGCTTGTTCTGTGATACATTTGCCATTGTGAGAAATGTGTATAGTAGGAAGAATTAAAGATCTTGAAGATTCCTAGAGCATATCCTACAAAATTTAGAATGTACCAAATATAATTTATGTTTATATTTATTAAACTATCACTTTATGCCATCGCATTGTGTTCACATACTCTCTTAAAAAGCATAAAGTGATAAATATATTTTAAAATAATTATGGCTCTAAAAGGATTTATTCAAATATATCCTTCAAATATTTCCATTTAGTTTTGTCTATACCTATTTCTCCTACTTTAATCCAAGTCATCACACCACTTGCCTTGCTTGTTGCACCGACATGCTGAACAAACGTTTTCACTTTCACCCCTTTGGGAGCAGTGACAACTCTTGGGACACTTATGGTAGAACGGGGCCATGTGTGTGGCTACTTCTGACAAGGGAGATGCTAACGGCCACCGTGTGGCTCATGTCAGGCCCAAGTGAGCATTTTTGGCATTCTCTTCCTTTCTTGCACACGAAAGGGCAAGGCTCAAGTATGTGGCTGTGCTGATCAACTTGGATCCATGACTGAACAGAGTAAACAGAGCATTCCTGTGCTCGTGGAAAAATTTGTAACATGATGGAAAAAAAAATCTTTTGTAGTTTTTCAATCGCCCTTGCTTTGGGCTTGGCATAACACTTCATATCATGTTCAAAACACGTTCTCAGATACATTTTCAAGCATTGGCGCTTCATTCTTGAAAAACGAGACATTTTTGATCATTCGTGAACCGGTAACTGTTCTAACTGAATTAAAATGATTGAAGTAATGTTATCACAAACTAATTTTTCAAATTTGTCTTTAAATTTATTCTAAAGAGATAATTAGTTCTTTGCTCAAAATAAAGTTTCAGTTCATTAATTAAAATGCTAATTTCATCAAAACTCCTAACCTAATTTAAAGTCAAAATTTCTTTCCTGTCCTACCTGGCTGACGGCTGATGCAAGAAGAAGGTGCGTGAGAAGAAGAGGGAGGAAAGGCGCCTTGTTCAGTCACTCTCACCGAGGACGTCTCTTCCCGCCGCACCCACCCCTGTTCTCTGCTCTTCCAACTTGGAGCAGAAGAGGTAAGGAGAGCAAGATCTCACTTGAGGCATATCACAGAGGAGCACTGCCAGTACTACTTTCTAGTGTTTCCATCTTTTCAATTCACTTCTCTCTTTCATTCCTCAGAGACTCCACCCTGTACTGCCCTTGACCTTCACCCCCAACATTGCAGATAGTTCAGCTGCAGTCTCCTGACTTGGCCGAGAGCATGGCCGTCCCAGCTGGTCCCTGTGCCCTTGTCCACCTCCCTGATGGCAACTAACCTAACTTGAATTCCCTTCTCTTGGGGCCACTTTGTCCTCTGAAGGATCTACAAAAAAACCTCAAAGTAGCTCGTGGTCTCCTCTCCCCTACTCCCAGGCCTCATCAGCCAGCCCTCTTGCTGCATGTTTTGCCCTGGCAAACTCAGAGAACACAATACTTCGCCAAACTGCAGTCCTCGGCTCTGCCATCATGGTCTGTTCGGTCAGCTTCCTGCCCGTTACCTGTCAATGTGACTCATACTTATGTCCCATGTAGTGTGGACACATAGAGATCTCCATGTGAGCTCCATAACCTCCTCTCTCACTCTGGGTTAGGTGCTGGTAGCAGGCACTCCCTCCACCGGAAGGGCTAACGTGAACCTACAGCATATTTTCCTTCAGGGAAATCCTCTTCAGAAACCTTCCCATCTCCACCAGTTGGCTCTTGTATACCCATGTGTGGTAGAGGGCATAAACAGTCTGCCGACTGGTTCTGTATCAGCAACTTTCTTTGCAGAGCGCCTCAGCTGAAACTCCTGTTATAGTAACCTGTCCCACATACGTCAAGTGTTGCCATCACCATCTGCCCTCCATGCCCTCACAGCGCCCCTCACCCCACACATCCTGATTATCAGTGACTTTGAATGTTGGATCTAATCTAATTAAACCTACAAAGTCCTATATGATCTAGATCCTGTCTTAACAACTCTTTGCTGATAAAAGCTAGTCACAGGGGACTCCTTTTATTAAATGAAATCACTTTCTTGCCTTAGAGCAGGATGTCTCAATCTCAGCATTATTGATATCGAAGGGTGAGACAATTCTTTGTTGTGGGGGATTGTCCTGTGCATTGTAGGATGATGAGGAGCATGCCTGGCCTCTACTTCTCATATGCCAATAGCACTTCTCCAGTGTGACAATCACAAAGGTCCCCAGACATTGCTAGATGTCCTCTAAGGAGGGGACAAATCGTCTACCTACTGCCTTAGACACTTTACCTATGATACTCCCTCAGCCTAAAAAGTTGCTTTTTCCTCATTCTTCACCTAAAAATCCTTATTCACTTTTAGCCCTGGATGACCAAAACTAAATCAGTTCTTCTAGTTATAAAGCGTCCTACATTTTTCTTTGTAACTACACAGGTTTTTAAAAATGTCTTCCCCTTCCACCCCAAAGAGACACTTTTTGAGGGTTGATACATAGTGCATGCCACACACCAAGGCAAGAACAACAGAACCAGACCACTGTTAATGCGAGTGAAGGCTGAGGAAAAGCCACAACTTTACTGGGAGAGCCTTCCACAGAGTGTAACAGTTTTAATTTTCATCTAAATATGCAATATGCTGAATCCAAAACCTTCACTGATGTTTCCTTTCAGAGTGGAATACATGAAACTGAGTGAGTGATAATAGTAAGAACTAACATTTTTTGAACACATACTATGTGCCTTAGATAAATGACACTTTCAACCCTCACAATGCATTTGCTACTGGCATTACCTTAATTTTACAAAAGACAAAACTGAGACAGAGAGAGTTACTAGTTCAAGGTCAGGTTGGTTTTCTTTCTGAGTTTTTGTTCGGGCCAGGCACAGACCTCTCTCCACTCTCTCTACTTGCCATTCTTTCTGCCTAGAATTTTCTTCTCTCTAATAGCCACGTGCTTTCAGGGATCTATTCAAATGCCACCTTTGATTGGAACTCTCTGCCTTACATTCTTCTGCTGAACTTCCTACCATGTGATATACTGATGGTTTACCTGTCAATTGCCTCCCCCCTCCCAAAGACTAGAAGTTCCTTGAGGCCAATGATTTTATTTCATGACTCAGCGTCCACATTTTCTAAGTTCTCTGTAAATATTTGTTGAATAAATGAAAGAATAAATTTCCAGCTTCAACATAAGCATCTTAGTATTTGAACCAGACCAGACAGCAAAGAGACCTGGTTTGAAATCTTGGCTCAAACTTATTTCAAGAATGATTTCACTTTAGTTTTCTACTAATAAAGATATTGGCTATACGCATGTCACACAGAGATCCAAGACAAAAGAGCAGAAGTGGCTCTCTCTTGCCTTTCTCATTCTGCCCAGAGAGCAAGGCCCTGAAGCAGAAAGCAGGTGGACACCCAGTCGGCAGTGCCGAAGGCTGGCAGCTGGAGGTGGGTCCAAGTGGGCACCACGCCCAAGACAGCTGTGGCTGAAATCAGAGGTCGGTGGAAGTAATCAAAGTCAACTGCTGTAAGCCACCATGGTAACCTTTTGTATTTCTCAAAACACTCTTTAATTTCATAAGTAACCTAATCCATCATGCAATATCTTAAATATTTTCTACCATTCTTATCACAAGGATTATGAAAACATGCATACTTTCATCACAAAAATAACCTTACATGACATGGAGATTTTACCAAACTCCGTCCAAAAAAAAAATTAACAAAGTTACTAACTATGCAATTTTTCATTTTAAATTAAATCATAGAATAATTTTTCTCTCTCCTTAAGCCCATTAAAAGTCCGGTACTTTATTGCAGAGATGACATTGAATGATTCACAAATTAATGAAACCATTGTTACAATGCTCTCAAGTTGAAGGAATGGAATTATATAAGCCTTAGAAAACCTTATCCACCCCATGCCCTGCTCCTTCAGAAGCATGGGTGTCGCTTATTTTAATGCTAAACCAACATAAAGCTATTTTATGGTCACTTTGTGCTAAATAATTTTCTAAGGTAGGTAAGAAGCACTCAGAGATTTCTAAGCAGAGGATGGATGAAAGGTTGATCAAACACTCAAATTGTAATCTTGTTCCTTTTTCTTAAAAAATATTTTATTTATTTATTTTTAGAAAGAGGGGAAGGCAGGGAGAATGAGAGGAGGAGAAACATCGATGTGAGAGAGACACATTAATCGGTTGCCTCTCAAATGCCCCCCAACCAGGAACCTGGCCTGCAACCCAGGCATGTGCCCCGACTGGGACTTGAACTGGCAACCTTTTGGTTTGTAGAAGGATGCCCAATCCACTGAGCCACACCAGTTAGGGCATAATCTTCTTCCTTGAAGCATATGTAGGCTTTCTACAAATGACTAAACTCAGAAGAGAATTTTACTGATGGTGTGAGAGTTTAGGGCCCCTTCCTGGCCCCTAAAGTCAAGGGCAAATTTTCCAGGAGACCCATGGCATGAAGCCACATGCGACCTTTGTAACTTAAGCCAAAATTTAGGACACATAAGTTTTGCAGGTTCAAGTAATGATGCTACAGCAACCATGAACCCTATTTTGTGTCAGGATGTTCTGAGGTCTTTCCCAGCGGATTTCATCCTTTGACCCTTTGTGTGGAATTGTTTCCTGATTAGGCTGTTTCAAAACTGAAAGAGATAAAAAGAGAGCTGAGCAGCCAGCCAGCCAAATGTACCTTTTATAAATCTACCTCTAAACTTGTAGAGAACTCTAACAATGGTTTCATTAATTTAGTAATCACTCAATGTCATATCTATTATAATGCACTAAGCTCTTAAGAGAGAAAGAAAAAAGAAAATTGTTTTATTCCCATGATTTAATTTAAAATGAAAAATGAAAAATTGCATTGATGGTAGTCTTGTTAAACTTTTTTGATTTGCTTTATCACTTAAAGGATGGACTTTCTTTTCTTCAAGGCCATGCTTTTGTCTTCTATTTTAAAACTTCCCAGCGAACATTCTTATTTTTCTAGGACAGGTATGAAAGTACTTCAGTCATTTTGGTAAAAATGGGTGACAAATGCACCCTCAAAGGATGTGCATTAAAACAGTGTATACTAAAACAATATACCTAGCCAGGACTCCAAGCAATCTTTGCTAACAATGCAGGCTGTCTCCCATAAGTAATCATGTACTTGGCATTGGTTGGTCCTTGCTCCTGGATCCCTGGTCTCTTCCAGGGATTCTTGACAGATACGGTTCCCAGCTCGCTGAGGAATGAGGGTGGTTGTGGGGGTGTTGTGCTCCCCTCAGCTGTGAGCAGAATTGTTGACCTCCAGGGGCTTAGGATGTTCCTTCTGAGGTGGTTTTGTGGGCAGTACAATAACATCCCTCCTGCAGAGTGCATCTTTGATGATGGCCTAAAGTTTTTGTTTTCCCAATTCAGAAAAGGATTTCCTAGAATGAGAATTTCTTGGATCTGTCAGCCTTCTAAGTGCTCCGTATGATTCCACAGTGCAGCTGAAGTGTCCCAGAGTTACCCAGTCAGACATTCTTTAGATAGTTTAGACTTCAACGGGGATGGCCCGGCCAAAACTGCATGTACTATTTGGCTGCACAGGAGAAAAAGTTCTACGGAAAGCAGAAACTAACAGAAGACAGACGAATTTAAGTGCAGGCTCACAAGGTCCCTTTTCCTTGTTACTAATTTTGAAGTTGGTCTCTTTATGAACACTGATTCTCTTCAGAGATTCAGTCATTTCTAGGGGCAGAGAAGATGACATTCTGATCCATTTGCCCATGTAAACAGTCAAAAATACAGTGATGCTAATTTCTTAGTTTTGAATGTTCACTTCTCAGTTTGGCAGCTGTATCATGATTATGTAAGATGTTAACTTTAGGGGAAACTGTATAAAAGGTACACAGAAATTACCTATACCATTGTGCAAGTTCAAGATTATTCCAAAATATAAATTTTACTTAAGAATGTAGTAGAGGGGAATCTCTAGTAATTCAAAAAGTCAAATACACCCTGCATAATGATATAATCAGTCTTTATAAGGGAAAGAAAATTATCTAATAATTATCAGAGATACACTGATAGTTTTCATTAGAGACTAACATCAAATGCCTGAACCAATGTTTTTTGTTTTGTTTTTAATTTTCAGTGAATTTATTGGGGTGATACTGGTTAATAAAACTATATAGGTTTCAAGTGCACAACTGCACAACACATCACCTGTACATTGTATTGTGCATTCACCACCCCAAGTCAAGTCTGCTTCCATCACTGTTTATCTCCCTTTTACTTTCTTCTACCTCCCCCCCTCTCAACCCAAGTTTGGTGAATCCATGTGATGACATATGTACTGAAAATAATAACTCAAAGGGACCAAAAATCCATTATTTTAAATAAACTGTATACTTGAAAGGATTTACCTATTTATTTTCTTATGATCTCCCTTTTACTAGGTGATTACAGAAACAGAATTAAGAAGGGAATAAAACAATCTATTTTTGTTCTTGTCTACTGTAAATATTTACACATTTTAGTGAAGCAGAAAAGTGATTGTTAACAAAACTGATTTAGAAGGTAGAAAATTTTGATTAAAAATAATGTATGTCTCATTTGTTTATTCCTTCCTTTATATCCCTTGCCCTAGGGGACACATCAGTGAAAATATTGCTGTGTTGAATATCTGAGACTTTCCTGTCTATGTTCTCCTATAGGACTTTTATGGTGTCACAACTTACATGTAAGTCTTTCATCCACCTTGAACTTATTTTTGTGTATGGTATAAATTGGTGATCAAGTTTCATTTTTTTGCATGTAGCTGTCCAGATCTCCCAACACCATTTGTTGAAGAGGCTGTTTTTTACTCCAGTTTATGCTTCTGCCCCCTTTGTCAATTATTAATTGACCATGGAGACTTGGGTTTATTTCTGGGCTCTCTGTTCTGTTCCATTGGTCTATGTGTCTGTTCTTATGCCAGTACCAGGCTGTTTTGATTATAGTGGCCTTGTAATACAGTTTGATATCAGGTATTGTGATCCCTCCTGCTTTGTTCTTCTTTCTAAAAATTGCTGAGGCTATTCGGGATCATTTATGGTTCCATATAAATTTTGAGATATTTGTTCTATATCTGTGAAATATGTCATTGGCATTTTGTTAGGGATTGTAGAGAGCATTATGCTAAGTGAAATAAGCCAGGCGGTGAAAGACAAATATCATATGATCTCACCTATAAATGGAGCCTAATCAACAAAACAAACAAGCAAGCAAAATACAACCAGAGACATTGAAATAAAGAACAATCTGACAGTGATCAGAGGGGAGGGGGAGAGGGGGATAATGGGGAAAGAAGGGGAAGGGGCAAGTCAAAGAACAGGAATAGAGGACTCATAGGCACAGACAATGGGGGAGATTGACTGAGGGGGGACTTGGAGGGTGGGGTAGGGGACAGCAACAGGTAAAATGGTGGGACAACTGTAGCTGAGCAACAATAATTAAAAAAAATCTTCCTTTCTATTTAAATTGCAAAAAATAACATAATTCATAATAAGATTTGGAAAAATGTCATTTGAGAAAAAATAATTTTTTAAAAGTTTTTACCAACATTCTTTTCTAAGAGTACTGTAGACAGGCCACATACACATTTTAAGGCTTTTTCCCATTACACTAGATCTCTTCATTTTCTAAATTTGTTATTTGTAATTGGAATTCATTTCTCTGGGTTCATTTTCTTTACTCATTATGCTGAATTTAGCAAGTGTTTGTTTTTTCCAACCCTCTTTAAATAAGAGTATCTATTTCTTTCATCATTTGTAACTATGTACAAAATAATTTTTGTTGAACGAACTTTCCAGTTCACACGCCCCTGCTACAAGAAATTCTATGACGAAATCCATCATTAAATGCCTCAGAGAAATCATGGAGTTATTTTCTCCCCACTTTCTGTTTCTTGCCTGTACTTGAGAAATTTGATGATTCAGAGGAAAAGGAAAGGGGGAGGTGGGGGTCCTGACTGCTGTCAAGTGTCTGGCTATTTGATGACTTCAGCTGCCTTTAAACAATTGCCTTTAATACAACAATTCCTCTTTTCATCTCTGCCCAAACAGACCCATGCCACTTCTAGAGCTCAGGAAGTCCTCTTTCCTGACCACAGAATGTGCTTCCTGGGCCCAAGCGTTGGTCAAAGAGCTGTCTTGTGCAGGAGGTACATGCAGACTGGGGTGCCCTGCAGGTAAAAGTGAAACTTCTCACAGTGCAGGACCACGCTAGAGGTGGGAGAAGTTCACTGTGAGAGCTGGGGCCAGGGGCTAGTCCCTCTGTGCTGCCATCACCAGTTGAGAAATGCTAAAGAGCTAGAAATTGGCCTTCTGTGTTGTTGTGCCAAACTTATTAGATACAGCTTATTTTATTTAACATCAATAAGCAACTTGGATAGATTGATTTAAAACCTTTACCTATTTACATATATGGTATGTGGACCTCCACTTGTACTTTTCTTCCAGGTCCTGATAACCTCAGCTGAAGCCCTGAGGGTAACAACTTCAGTGACTAGGATTTATCGAGTGGCTTCTATGTCAGATACTATTCAAAAAGCTTTACTTGTACTATTGTATTTAATTCAGATAGTAACCCTTTGAGATAGAAGTAATTCATATAAACATGCCAGATATGAGGATATGGAAATTACAGGAGTTGAAAGAGTGATCTTACAACTAAAAGAGAGTTTCCCCTTTGAGAGACACACAGTTGTCAGGAATGCCTCCCTTTGGCCTCCAGGAAGTAGGCGTTCTTCCCAATTTCTGTTTTTAGCCATGGCCTAATCACAAACCTTTCCCTAATACTGGTTTCAGTGGAATAGTGATGATGTTTGCCACAATTTCAGTTTCCATCTGTGCTTAAAGTGAAACAGCACCCCAAACTCATAGCTTTGGTTATTGGTTCATCCAGTTCTGTGCAATAAATGCGATCTTTTCATTTTGTCGGTGTGATTTCTTCCTGCACCCTGAGGTATGCAAATCGCATGGGTTCAAATTCAGCCATCTCTTTTCTCCATCTTTGCTTTACCAGACAATTTAGTCTTAGGACTGCAGATAGTTTTCATCTGAGATTTCACCTCCAGTGGGCTGGCAGCAGCTGCCTGGATGATTCTGCTAAGAACGTGGGGCTGCAAGGGGATGCCGCAGGAGAGAGCAACTTAGGAAGTGGGAGCAGGAGTATGCCTTCTATGAACTAAAATGATCCACAATTAATGCAACACTTGTGCAGAAACTCAAATGGTAGCGTTTTTGCCCACCAGCGTTAATCATCGAGCCACATACAATGTATAGAGAGGAGTGTGCCTCTTCATTGATTCAAATACACTTTCCTTCAGCATTTTTGCTCATCCATTTTCAGTGATCTTTTCAACACTTGCATCTCATGCACAAATGCACTCATGCACTCACACACACATCTGCAAGTTTATAAAACTTAAAGTTTAACTCAACTTAAAAGGCATAGACTTAACCTATTCTCAGGAGTAGTTTCTGGACATTCTCCTGAGAGGCATGTCCAGTTAGGAAAACTTACTAAGGGAGTATTAAAAGCCAGAAAAGCAACTCTTAGGAAATTAAAAATTTCAGTGGAATGTTCACAGTATGAAGGACCATAACGCTTACAGGTTTTATTGTCATGACCATTTCCCTGTAGCTATAGATGAAGGAGAAATAACAGAAGGTGTCTGGGTGTGAAAAGAAGACTCTCTGGGACATCTCCGAGCCTTTGAACAGCCCAATGGTGGTGACTCTCAGTTCGGTGGATGGGCAGCAGCTCAGAGAGCCGTGACAGTGGAATACAGGGCAAGGAAGAGCCCAGAGGGGATCCTTGAGGACAACGGGCTGGTAAGGCAAGAAATTCAATAACCTCATTCCTATTTGATTGCCATGTTGGTACTATTTTGAGAGCTCTAAGCAAGAACACTCTCCTTTTCTTTTGGAGTGAACTGAAAAGCAAGATCTATAGTAAAAAAAAAGATTCAACAGAACTATTTTTTTTCAGGAATAGTTTCTATTTAAAATGGCTCGACTCACTCTCAGAGAAAACCATCTGAGGAGAACACAGGGTTCCTAAATATCATTTCTTGTCCCCCACCTCTTTCCTTTTGGGGTTGATGCCTTGGTTGCTTGTCTGAGGTGTACCAGTTCCTGAAGTAACATTTAGAAGTCAGGGTTTCATATGATCATCAAATGTGTATTCCAATTGTATTCAAACTCATGACTGATCTAATCAATTGCCGCTAGATTTATAGCATAAAATGTAAAATCCAAAGCCACATTAGCCAAAAGAAGATAGGAGCTTATTTTTCATTTAGAAGCCTTCAGGGGGTATGCAGGTCTGTGTGTTCATTTCTCAATATCATCAGGGGCCCAGATTCCTATCTTAACTGCTCTGCCATCCTCTCTGCATGGTTTCTATGCTCTTAGTTCAACATGGCTTTTGTTACTCCAGCCCTCATCAACATACCAGGCCAGCAGAATGAAGAAGCAAAGGTGAGCAAAAGGAGGCTCTTTCCTGAATCAACTTATTAAACGTCCTTCCTGGATGTCCTACACACCATTCTTATATGTTTCATGGGCCATAACCTAACTCACACAGCCACATGAAATTGTAAGCATCTAAGAAGTATCGTCTTTTATTTGAAGCCATTATCACCCCGAATTATATCTGGAATTCAAGCCCTAAGAAAGGAGGGGAGCATGCCTATGGAATGGTGTCATTAGACATAGCCTATTGACACAAGACATCTTAATTGGCATTCATACTGGTGTTTTAATAAAGCATACAGTTTGTTTAGAAGAACTAAGATTGACTACATTTCTTGGCTGTCTAGGTCGTCATTAATCATGGACTGAGAGGCTTTTAAAGATGAGGTATGCACTGCCTGGCATTTCTGTAACAGCCTACTTTGTCATCTCCACCTTAATTTCAAGCACAAGATTCCAAAATGTTAACAAATCTGAGAGGGATAGGCCAAGCTAATACATTGATTTATGTAAACAAACTTTTAGAAAAGACACAATGGCATTTTGAATATTAGTGTGGTTTAAAGATTACTTAGATGTATATCAAATACATGAAATAGCAGTTCTTAGAGAGCATCTTTCCTTTTTCTAGACCTAAAATTAATACCTAGTATTTAAGGCAAGGGCTGCTAAATACAGATTGCTGGCCAAATTTGGTTTGCTTTTCTGTTTGTATGTGTGTAAATAAAGTTTTATTGAAACACAGCCACTCTCAAATGTCCATATATTGTCTGTCAGTGGCTGCTTTTAGTTTATTATGACAGAATCAGGTAGTTGTGTCAGACAATCTGATCCACAAAGCCTAAAATATTGAGTATATGGAATAATATAGAAAAACATTTGCTGATCCTTGGCATAAAGCATAACAAAGTAAATACAAGACAAATTGAGTCGCCCTCACATTTAGAAGAAGGTTGAAAGAGTACTTAAAAGTATATCAAATACACTTTTGATATATCAACATGTATATCAAAACAGAATTCTCCTGGAAAATATATTTTTATAGTTATAGTATTTAATTGTATAGCAGATTAATCAGTTTTTATCAATTCATTCCTAGAGAATGGCAAATGTCTTCCTCTTATAAACTAAACATTTACACCAGTGGTTCTCAGGAGGGGGCCATTTTGCCTGGCAGCAGATATTTGCCAATATCTAGAGACAATTTTTAGTTATCACCATCATCACAACTGGGGCAGGTGGGGGGATGGGGGAGGCAGCTGCCACTGACGTCCAGTGGGAAGGCCAGGGGTGCTGCTAAGCGTCCTGTTACAATGTGCAGTGCAGCTGTGCATCATAAAGAACTCTCTGGCCTTAAATGTAAACAGCGCTAAGAAAACCTGTGGAAAGTGAGAAATCCCCAGGATTGAACAGATGTTTGCCAATAATCAATCACTTCTCTCAAAAGGAACATGTCTTGTGGTATTCTATCTCAGCGGTAGAAGCTTTGCCATATTCCCTCACTGTTTTTTTCTCTAAACAAAAATGTGATTTTTCCCTGCACTTACATAGTAGTTCAAAGCTTCCCATTAATCACTTAAAGTGGACTGGCACAACATCTCATGCATATTTCTGCTCAGTGCTAGCTCCTGAGTCCTGTTCTGAAAGAGAAAGGGATCCCAAAGCCTAAAGAACTGGGGGACAGATACTTATAACATCACCATCTTGGAAGTCCACTGTGTACAAGGATATTAATGGTTCTGTGAACTCAGGGCGTGCTGATCCTTCCTGTTGAGGCAGTCGGTTATAAACAGAGTTCTAGGGAAAATGCTGTAGGTCAGTGAGGCAAAGGTGATGCCAGAATATTCTAAACAGTGTTCCCTGGATGACTCATTCTAACACGGTCATCAGTGGGAAAAATAAAAGGATTACTGAATGAAGAAGTTTGGAAATTACTAGGTTGGACGGAGTTAAATGAGCTTGTCGATAGCAAGGGTTTCTAAACCACTCTTTGTGAGACAGACCATGGACAGCCACCCTCCTCAGAATAATGCTGCTTTAACAGATAAAACAAAATGAATAGGGTTTCAAGGGCAGGTTAATGTTACTGAAGTATAGGTATCAAAATATAAAAATAAATTTCTGCCATATTAATGCAAGTATTTTTTATTAATTCCTTAAATAATAAGATCTCTTGGCATATCCAATAACTACCATAATTTAGAAATAGTAATGAATATAAACAATATGTCATATTATGAAAACATGACTTTTTTGAGGACAAAGTCTCAGTTACTGCTAATATTAATTGGAGCTTGTCTTCATTCAAATTGAAGGAAAGAATTTCAGTGAGAGGTTAGTAAAAACTAAGGCGAAAAAATCACAAAGCCTTTGAAATATGCTGAATGTGAATTTCCAAGAGTGAAGGTGGTGGGACTTATTTGAACTTGTGTGACCATGGGAACTATTAATTTATTTCAAAACTACAGTTCCACATGGCATGTGGGAAATTCCTCTCTGAACTCACGCTTCTAATGTCATGATGCAGTGTTGCATTTTTAATCATTGTTTTAAGCTAGCATTTTCCAATCCAGTTTAGCTCCACGATAACAGCTGTTGTTTTCTTCACTGATCTATTTCACTCAGAAATGATTTTTTAGAAAAATTTCTTTGAGCTTCATCCTTGTTCCTAACAAGCATCTCCATTTAAACTCCCAGGATGAAAGGAAAAATGAAGAGAATCTTGGGGAAAAGATAATTCCTTGAAGGAATTAATTTTCACTTGCCATTTTCAACTTGATGAACTGATACTCTCTTTTAAGTGCCACCCATGTTTCCCAGCTTAATATGAGGGAGTCATAATGAAGGAATAATTTGTCTCTGAACTGTTTTACACACTTAATTCTTATGTCATTTTATGTCTCACACCTCTATACTTAGGGAACCTAGGCTGATTTTGATCTTTGCCCTAACGTGTGACTTTGTATCAAGTATTATCCTCTTCTAATTAAGTAACCTCATTCATCAAGATAGTTCCGTGGTGAGAAGGTAATTCTTTTTTTTTTTTTTTTTTGCCACAGGATCCATGACAGAACCGTGTGCCAGTTGCTAAAATAGTTGCACAGATTTTAGTGAAAGGCAAGAGATAAGTGAGAAAGAAAGTGTAAATTGTCAGCCCATAAATTAGCCCTGCCCTTGGCCTACAGTAATTACAGCAGAGCTGTAGCTAGCTATCCCTCTGGTGAACTCCAGCAAGCATGGTCCAAGTTTATCAGCACACACAGTACAGCCTCTCTCCCAGGAGGCCTGGCCTCTTCCAACGGATCAAGTATGTTGAGGTGAAAAGTAAAGAATAAAAGAGGGGGGGAAATAAACCAAAATTATTAACATTAATTAATGTTTACATTTATTTTTTTTTCAAGGTCTGGGTAATGGGACTCTTCATCTATTCTTTGGTACCTCTGATGACAATGAATAGACACGGCAGAAAGTAGGCGGGGAGCTAAATTTTATAACTGTGAAAGTAAAATACATGGAAGACTCATGTAAAACAATTTTCCAGCAACAAACTCAAGTGATTGACCATCATTCCTATTATGGTACTTTCCCCCTATTTTACATTTTTGTCCTCTCAAAAAAATCACAGGAGTGAAGTGACTGAGTATTATCCCCATTTTACAGGTTAGTATTGTCAGGTGGGGACGTGTCATTTTGCAGCTCCCACTGCTAGGAAGCATTGGTACACCAGCTTGAAGGAGGAGTCTCTTCTGAGGATTATGTAAAATGCTCACTAAATGATGCGCAGTTGTTCTGAGTTTTTAAAATATTAAGCAAATTTACATAAATACCTGAACCAAAAAAGAAAAGACTATAAAGAAAAATATTATGAAGACAACAGTGCTTATTCTAGGCTGAAGAGTTTATGGGTGATCTTTTTAATATTTAAAATTGTAGGCATTACTGAAATTTTCTACAACATGTAACTATGGTTTTATTGTCAGGAAGAGACTATATTATAAAAGAAAGATGACTGTATATCTTTGAAAGATTTAAGAATAAGTAGGTTGATGTGCGCCAAGTTGCAGCATTGATTTTAATTGATATTATATATTTTTAACATTCTTTCAGGAAGGTGGAGAAAAGAAAGAACACTGGCCACTTTCTTAAACAGCACCATTTCAAAAAATGTGCAAGATGTGGATGTGGTAAAGACAGCTGAAAAAAGAGCACGGAGATGAAATCAGAAGCTTCTTGAACTCCCTTCACTCTCTCCTGCCAACATAGTAGAGAGCTTTTATATAGAATTTCAAGTGCAGTCCTTTACCCCTTTGTTAACTCATTCTAAACATGAAGGCAAGCACTCTTGGAAAGATAATTTTAAACACCGATGGCCTCTTTCCCTTTAGCCTCCTCACACCTCGCCACCTTGAGCAGCAAATCACACATTATTGCTTGTTGTTATTGTTGGAGCCTATCTTTCAATGTTGTCGCCGATGTGAGAGTCGATGTCTTTTTTAAAAGTCAGACTAGCATGGTAGTGTTTGGGATGAACCCTCTTTTGTGTGTCTGCTTCATTCTTTTGTTGGAGTTCCACATTTTCTGTGTATGGGATTGAGGAATCGTGGAAAATTGCCACTTGTGTGATAAATTACTGTTTTCACCCATCAAACTTCGAAAATGCTCCATATGAGCCTTGCACACCATTATGTTGTCCCATCTAGGACCCTTTGAAATCAGCAGGGTGCATCTGGCTGAAATTCAGTCAGGCGATTAAATTTATTCAAGCTTGGTGAACTTGAGAGCTTTCAAAAGGAGAGGAGCTGAAGGGATGAGATTATAGTCCTGACAGGGCTCTGGAAAGGTGTCTGACATCTGACTGCTCACAGTGAGGCGTGATACCTATTCCCATTGATTTGCAGCAAAGTCTTCCTCAATAAGTATTTCCACTTAACATTTCCTCTCAGGGAACCTGTGCAGTTGAAGATATTTACGAGTTGCTTTCAGCTTAAAAATAAATCACCTCTAATTCCTCTAAGCGAAATCAATCAAAAACCTGTAAAAAATGGACTGGTTGTTTGGTCGATTCTGGCAGAAAAGTAAACAGCACTTCAGCTTTTCTCTGCCATTAAGGCCTAAATGGCCTAGAAAGTAAATCAATATTTCTAGTCAGCCTTCTGGCTATTGTTTAGCCAGTAGATATGGATTTGCTCTGGCTTACTGCACTCCTTCGGGACTAACCCATAATCCTCTGAGAGGAATAATAAGTTCGTTATCTGGTCCAGCTCTCTGTTGGACATTTAAATGGACCACATCCATCAGCGGCCCTTGTTAAAGTTAAAGGATGAGGCCATCCCATTCTACCCCCTTTATGGTGAAACACTTCCAACACAGCGAGGGGGACGTTACAATTCACAGTTACACTGCTTGGCAAATGACCTAAAAACCCTGCCTGGGGGTACAGGCAGTCATTTAAGTGTGAGGAGGCATATATCACTGCTGTTTCGAGAGAGGAAATACTACTTACTCATTTCTAAGTAAACTAGGATATTCATAAAGCTACATGCTGCAGGATCATCCTTTATCCCTCTTCATCCTTGTTTAATATTTCTATTTCAGTATCGATGTGATTCCAAGCAGTAAAAGCTAGTCTCTGCTGCTACAAACCTAAATGTTTCCCTGTCTCCATGTTAGCAAATGGAAATCTCTCACACTCTTACTCATTTCACTTAACTGAGTTGCTATAATAATTTGATAATAAAATTCTTGAGGATCTTGGAAGAAGAGAATCTTGGGGAAAAGATAATCCCTTGAAGGAATTAATTTTCACTTGCCATTTTCAACTTGATGAACTGATACTCTCTTTTAAGTGCCATCCATGTTTCCCAGCTTAATATGAGGGAGTCATAATGAAGGAATAATTTGTCTCTGAACT
>VMDR010021308.1:0-16927 GCA_007922815.1 Macrotus californicus | reverse complement strand
GATAGATTATTAGCCAGTGACCGAGAGGTAGATGGGCAGACAGAAACAAAGACAGCTAATAAAGCTAAAGTTTTATTAGTTTAGTAGTTAGTAGTTTAGTATTCATATTGGAAATCTTGATCTAGAATCTCAAATATAATAATGTAAGACATAAGGAAAATATGATTCAATACATATGATATTTTCAAACACACTTATTTCTAAGAGGGAGTACACATTCTGTGTTTGTAATAGTTATTTGGTCGTGACAATGATAGAGTTGATGTGTTTTCAGCTAACTAGAACTTCCTGAAGAACGGAATTATAACTATTACTTATGTTTACTTAGTCACATGGAATGGATGTATTTGATTCACATTGACAAAATACCTCCAATAGGTATGACATTGTGCCAGGCATTGGAAACGCAAAGATAAATTAGACGTGGGTCTTGTCCTCAAAGAACAAAATTCTTGTTAGAAAGTCAGAAAAGTGAGAGGAATAATCATTCTTTATAGTTATTAATACCTCCCCCTGCTTTTTAATTTTATTAGTTATTGCCCCTTTTCATGAGACTAGAGCTTCGCACCAAGATCCCACAGGACAGCCACATTTATTCCCACTTTGGGGGTGTCCATTTTGACCTGGAGAAGCAGCTTGATAAGGTGGGGTTAATTGTACGGTCTTTGGAGCCAGAAGCCTGGATTTGACTCTACATTCTAGCATTTACTTCTGGCAGAGTACTCTTGAGCAAGTTATTTAACTTCTCTTGGCTTCAAGTTATCTGTTAAATGAGGATGATGATAACAACACACATCTCCTAGGTTCATTATGAGGATTAAATGAGGGTTTATAGGTAAACACTTTACATCCAAAGTGTTTAGAACAATGCCTGGCACACATTAGTAATTAGCTAGCTGTTACTGTAGTACAAATGTTCTTTTCTTTAGACTGTGTTGCAAATACATTTATCTGGAAAACTTTTAATTGAAGGTTTTAATTTAATCAAAGAAATCTTTGTAGCAAAGGCAAATTTAGGAGAGCTTTAAAGGCTGGAAATGAGATTCCTAAAATAAAGAATAACGTAATGAATAAATGGTCAGGAAGTATGAATAAGAAAACTGGACAGAGTGAGCATTCAGGGGATTTTATAAAAACAGATGAAATAGAAAAGAATATCAAGAGTTGACAGAAGAACCTGGAATCAGCTAATTAAAAATACTTAGACTTTTAAGAAAGGAAAGCAGGCTATTAAAGATTTAAAGGAACAATGTACGGTCAGAGAAGTAGAGGGAAATAAAGGAATCCACCTCACATTTAGTGACACAGCATGAACACCTTTGTGATTTTGCCCAATATCTTATATAGAGTTAGTCTAAGCTGACTTGAATCATACTTGCTCAAGAGCCTGCAAGAGTCCTTTGATGGTGACCAGATGGGAGGGGGTTTGAGGGAGGGGTGAAAAAGGTTAAGAGATTAAGAAGTACAAATTGGTTGTTACAGAATAGTCATGGGAATGTAAAGCACAGCCTAGGGAACGTAGTCAATAATATTCTAGTAACTAAGATAGTGTCAGATGGATATGAGATTTATTGGGATGATCACTTAGTAAGTTATGCAATGTCTTATCCCTGGGGGTACACCTGAACTAATATAATAATATATGTTAACTGTAATTGAAAAATATAAATGATTAAATCTGAAAAAAAAGACTTCGCTGTTAACTACCAAACAATATTTAAACTTTTTTTTTATTTTTTAAAAATATTTTTTATTGATTATGCTATTACAGTTGTCCCACTTTCCCCCTTTATTCCCCTCTGCTGTGCACACCCCTTCCCACCCACATTCCCCCTCTTTAGTTCATGTCCATGGGTTATATATATATAAGTTCTTTGGCTTCTACATTTCCTATAATATTCTTAACCTCCCCCTGTCTATCTTCTACCTACCATTTATGCTTCTTATTCCCTGTACCTTTTCCCCCTCTCTCCCCACCCACTCCCCTGATGATAATCCTCCGTGTGATCTCCATTTCTGTGATTCTGTTCCTGTTCTAGTTGTTTGCTTAGTTTTTGTTTTTGTTTTAGGTTCAGTTGTTAATAACTGTGAGTTTGTTGTCATTTTACTGTTCCCATTTTTTATCTTCT
Organism: Macrotus californicus; assembly: GCA_007922815.1. Classification (NCBI taxonomy): domain Eukaryota; kingdom Metazoa; phylum Chordata; class Mammalia; order Chiroptera; family Phyllostomidae; genus Macrotus; species Macrotus californicus. Next base: position 14,798 of record VMDR010021308.1, on the reverse strand, counting down.
TTTTCTTAGATAAATCCCTTTAACATTTCATATAATAAGGGCTTGGTGATGATGAACTCCTTGAACTTGACCTTATCTGGGAAGCACTTCATCTGCACTTCCATTCTAAATGATAGCTTTGCTGGATAGAGTAATCTTGGATGTAGGTCCTTGCCTTTCATGACTTGAAATACTTCTTGCCAGCCCCTTCTTGCCTGTAAGGTTTCTTTTGAGAAATCAGCTGACAGTCTTATGGGCACTCCTTTGTAGGTGACTGTCTGCTTTTCTCTTGCTGCTTTTAAGATTCTCTCTTTATCTTTCATCTTGGGTAATGTAATTATGATGTGCCTTGGTGTGTTCCTCCTTGGGTCCAACTTCTTTGGGACTCTCTGAGCTTCCTGGACTCCCTGAAAGTCTATTTCCTTTGTCAAATTGGGGAAATTCTCCTTCATTATTTGTGCAAATAAGTTTTCCATTTCTTTCTCTTCCTCTTCTCCTTCTGGCACCCTTATGATTCGGATGTTAGAATATTTAAAGACATCCTGGAGGTTCCTAAGCCTCTCCTTGTTTCTTTGAATTCTTGTTTCTTCATTGTGTTGTGGTTGAATGTTTCTTTCTTCTGGTCCACACTATTGATTTGAGTCCCAATTTTTTTCCCATCACTGTTAGTTCCCTGTACATTTTCCTTCACTTCACTTAGTGTAGCCTTCATTTGTTCATCTAATTTGTGACCAAATTCAACCAATACTGTGAGCATCCTGATTACCAGTGTTCTGAACTGTGCATCTGATAAGTTGGCTATCTCTTCATCACTTAGTTGTATTTTTTCTGGAGCTTTGATCTGTTCTTTCATCTGGGCCATTTTTGTTGTCTTGGCACGCCTATTACGTAGCAAGGGGCAGAGCCTTCGGTGTTCACCAGGGCGGGGCAGCCACATCGCTGCATTGTGATGCTGTTTGAGGGAGGGTCTGAGAAGGAACAATGCCACTTGCTCTGCTCTCTGCTGGTTTTCAGTGACTTTCCGCGCTACCCACAGTCAAATTGGGTCCCTCTGGTGCTGATTCCCGGGTGGGTGGGCTTCTGTACGCTCTAGGACCCTGTGGGTCTCTCCAACAGACTCTCCTGTGAGGCTGGGAGTCTCTTCCAATGCCGCCGCCTCAACCCCCACAGGAGTTTTCAATCAAAGGCCCTGAGGCTTTATAACCCCACGTTAGGACCTTGGGTTGTGTGGTGTGTCTCGCTCCCCAGTAGTTCCTCCTGGTTTATATGCACGTGTGTGTGGGACAGCCCAATCCACCAGCAGCCACCTTGCCCGGTTCACCAGCCACGACTTGCCCACCCCGATCCACCAGCCACCGCCCTGCCGCAAGTCCTCTCCCTTGAGTCCTCTCCACCTGGCTGCCCATCTCCGCCCCTCCTACCAGTCTGGATGAATGTTTCTTCTTTAACTCCTTGGTTGACAGACTTCCATACAGTTCGATTTTCTGTCAGTTCTGGTTGTTTTTTGTTTTAATATTTGTTGTTGTCCTTCTTTTGGTTGTGTGAGGAAGCACAGTGTGTCTACCTACGCCTCCATCTTGGCTGGAAGTCCAATATTTAAACTCTTAAGCATGGTATTCCAGCCCTGCTGTAAAATGGGCCAACTAACTTTAAAAAATGTTTTATGCAATATTTAAGATATGCAGAATATATTAAAAATCCACAACAAAATACTCACTTACCCTGCATTAAATTTAAGAAATAGAACATGATCAGCTGAGTCGAGGCCCTTATACAAACTTCCTTGATCACATCTCACTCCCTGCTCTTCTGAATTTGGTATTCATTCTGCACAAGCAATAATATATGCATATATATCCCTAAATAATACATAATACTATCTTAGAGTATTTTAATCTTCATATAAAAGATAACATAGGAATTCTCCTGCAGACTTGGTTTTTCTTTTCCATATTATACTTATAATATTCACCCTATTGAGATACTGAGAATTATTTATTATTATTCATTATATATAATATTAATGTACTATATAACATATATCCCTAATAGCATGGTTGTTCATTATTCATTACTGATATATCTATAGCTATCCATCCATTCTCCTGCTGATGGATATCGAGTTTGTGTCCAACTTTTTGCTATAAATATCCTATATCTGTCCCCTTATATACATGAGAGAGTTTCTCTAGAATTAGAATATCTGGATCACAAGATATGAGCATGTTTGACTTTATTAGACATTGACAAATTGTCCTCCAAAACAGTTGCACCAACTCACAGTCTCGCCAGCAACATAGGAGAGCTTCTACCACTTCCCTTACTCACCAACACTCGATAGTATTGGGCCTACTTTCCAACTTTAATTCCCACTGCTGTCCTTCACGAATCTTTGATTGCAGTCAAATTGCAGTCCTCACTGACCCCTGAATGTATTCTGTAATTAATCTCTCTTCTTCCTCATGTATTTGCTGACTAGGAGTACATGTCAGAAACCCTGCTAAAGTGTTAGGAAAACATACACAAAAAAACACGGCTCCTGTCCTCAGGGACTTCAGAGTTTCCTGGAGAGACAGACTTGCAAACAACAGAATACATTTCCCAGAATTAAAATCTGTACAAATTACAGTGTGCAGTAAGGCACAAGGAACATACAAATTATCTCCATTTGGGGCAGGAAGAAAAAGGGAGTGGGAGGAGGGTCAGGGAAAGCCTCACAGAGGATGTAGTTTGATCACGTTGTCACTCAGGCAGTTACCTAGAAGATCTCATTCTATTCATGGTCAGCTCAAAGGCCAACTCCCCACAAAATGTCCCATTCACCCCAGGAAAGTACTGTGCTTTGCACTTTTCTTATAACCTATATTACATTGTCTTATGTTATAGATTATATGTATATGATCTTACCTTCTCTAAGAATTACAAACTCATTAGTGAAAGGTGGTGCCCTGTTAGGCATCCTTATATCCCCCACACAGTGCAGAATGTTGCTGCCACATGCTGTGTCTTCAGTGAATGCTTGCTGAATGAAAGATTAAAACAAAGAGGTAGGGGCTACATTATTTGACTTCCATTCTCCCAGATGCTTGACCCTTCAAATATTTTAAGCAATTGCTAACACAGACTGCTTTTTGCTATTGTCAAAGTAACAGGAAGACTTTTACAAAATCTTTAAAGTTGTCTGCCCTATTTTTTGGATGTAAAAAAACATGTTATGTAATGTTACAAAATCTGGCCAATCAAGAGGGCTTTCAGTTTCTTGCTTCTTTAATAAACTCTCCCTTGTCATTTCCCAAGATCTTGCCAACATTAATTCATTACCACTGTACCCATCAGAACAATGAAAAATATTTGCATATCTCTTTGGTATAGTCATGGGGAAATGAGGTCAGAAGCAATTCAGGGCTTGAAAGCTAGTGGCTTTTATACTTTCTATATAATGAGCCTTCCTCTTTATTTTCCAAACTGAGCTTCCATTCCATATTGAAATAGGAAGTTTGATTCTGCTCCAGGAATTTTGTGAGAAATACATACTAGTTATTAACTAACAGATCTGTATGAAATATTTTTATTCATAGCTTTCTATATATATCCACTTAATGATACTATCTATGTAGATGAAATCAGGAAGTTATGTAAACTTAGGTGAAAATATTTTCATGTTGGCTTATTAAAAACTAACCTGCAACCTTCCTAGAATTTAGGTTGACAGAGAGATAGAGAGCAAAGATATCCCTTAAATTCTTTGGTGTCACCTAAGCCACACTAGTCATGTGGGTATATCTGTGTAGAAGTTGGGTTTGTTATCAAAATTTACTAACAGGTCTACCCTAAGGAGCCCTTATGAAGAATCACAATATATTTTGCATATCGTAGTAAAAATCTTTAGATTTCCTTTATGAGGGAAATCCATTTGCAGCTAGTCTTAGGACCAAAATTGGAGATTCTAAGAAAAAAAGATTCTTTTCATGGAGACATTTGCAATAATGACTGCAATTTTATTTGTTTATTTATATTTATTTATTTATTTACTGGAAGAGAGAGAGACATTGATTTGTTTTTCCAATTATTTATGCATTCATTGGTTCATTCTCGTATGTGCCCTGACCCGGGATCGAACCTGCAACCTTGGCATATTGGGACGACACTCTAACCAACTGAGCTACCTATCCAGGGCATATTTTCTGATTTTTTAAAACATTTCACAGAAAACTATTTCTGCATTGATTTAGTTACCACAAGAATCAGCAGGAAATACACAGGAATTCATTCATTTCATTCTGGTGATGGCGGGTCCATATGTACAACCTATGAATATTTTTTCAGACTTCAAGATGAGTGTAACATTTCCATCAGCTGCTGGACTGGTATGAAGAAAGTGAACTTCTTTACAATATTTTATTCAATAAAGGGCTTTATGAGGATGTAGTGTGGGGTAAAGAAGACAAAAGTGAATCTCTCTAGCCAGGTACAGGTTCTAAGATTGGTGAGAGGCTGGTGCCAGCTAGAGGGCAGAGGGATCACTTAGGGGAGGAATGAATGGAGCTGCCTCTGCTCCTTCTGTCAGTCAGTCTTCCTTTCCATTTTGTGAGACATAAACTTCTCTGTCAATGCCCAGCATGCTTATCCCATTCTACCTTCTGTCTGGGAAGAAGTAGACACCAGCCAGATCCCGCATAGCCCTGGTTCTTGGTGTAACACTGAAAGACTTACCTTCAATTATCTTTAGTTTTGGAAATCTATACTTCTTTCTCCTAACCCTGGTAATTAAATGAGTAATTCAAAAAAAAAAAAAAAAAAAAAAATATTGGTCAAGCTTTTTCAATGCCAATAAAAGATATCTCTTCTTAGCTCTTGTATTCATCCAACAAAGCTAATACATTTTTAAAAATCCTATCTAATTTTGTAATACTGTAAAGCTACAACTGACGTAAGCCCAGATTAAGATAAAGTGTCAAATTCAATCTCAGATTGACTGGGCTATGCCAGAATTTTGACACCAACATAGAAAAGTTCTCCTGTTCAGCTGAGCATCTCTACTCCCAAATGCTCCAAAAATTTTAATTCTAGAATTTCAGAACAGGAAGGGACCTTTATCTTTGTGACTCTCAGTCTTGCTCCCCGTGAGTCTTGCCTCCAAAAAAAATGTCCCTTTTATGTGAAGTGGGACTCGGGTGCAGCCAGAATTTTTTGTCTTTTTACCTCTTTGTAATTAGAGAAAACACAACTGGCTGAGATTGTTGTCAGTATGTGGGTGTGGCTGGAAAAAAGTACCCTCTGTGACTAATAGTTCTTTCTTCACTGTACTCTGCTTTCATACTGTTTCTCATGAATAAAACATATTCACATGACATTCTGTACTTTTCTATCCTTATTCAGTTTATGCAGATAGCCACTTCCTTTGGGCAGTAGGAGAGAAGGGTCAGCTCTGTGTAGCGAGAGATTAAGAAAGAGCTACAGAATTTGCCTTAAGAGTGCACGATGGGACCCTCTTAGAAACTGGACAACAGTCAAACTCCTGGACTCTGGGTCCATAACGTAGCCTGTTTTCTTCCCATAAAAAGCTTGTTTTCGGGATGAAAGAAATTCCCAATAACCTTTCTTTTTCTGGGAATAAATGTCTACACACCCTATCTTCAGGGAAAAAAGGGAGAGAAGGACAGGAGAGAGAGAGAGAGAAAGAATGAGATTAGTTTCAAACTTTTTAGAAAAATACAGCCGTGGGCCGGTTTGCACATGCAGGCCATCAGTGGAGTGAACATAGCTTTGTTTTTGTAGAACAAGGTAAATCATTTGGAAGGTCACATACAAGAGCAGTCAGGTTCGATCTGAGTATAGTTAAGGGAGCAACACGCTCATCCTGAAATGTTAGAGGGAGTTTGCAGCTCATCTAACCAGGTCAGGCCGTCTCCTGTCACAGACCTTAGGGCTCTCTAAAGCAGCTGCTTGGCACGTGCTTTCTCCGTGGTTGCATTATCCCTGTGCTGATGCGGCTTATGGAGTGTCTACAAGCAGTTTAGAATACGGTGACGAAAGGCACAGACAGGGTCAGAGGCCTTTGAAACCATATCTTCCTACTGTATTTTTTTAAAAACTTAAGGCAGAAACAAAGGTTCCCGGAAGGATTTCAGCAGGCTCGCCCCTAACCTTGGCAGAGCTGTGACAATAGCACAAACGGAGGCCCGCACAGTGTTTAAATATTTAAAATTTACAAACCGTGCTCACAGACTTCCATAAAACAAGATAAAGACACAGCCTTTCCTTCTGCCTTGACGCATACATATGCCCTCACATTGCAGAAGGCTAGGTTTGGATTGAGAACTCCGAAACGGAGCCCCACACCACAGAGTGTGGGGGCGGCTGGCTCCCAGCCCCTAGCCTCTAGCACCCGCCTCTGCCTCCCCCAGCTCAGCTCCACGCTGGGGGGGTCCTCAGGCTCATCCACGTGAACTTCCTAACTCGTATGTTTCAGTTCCAGTCACACGCTCTTCCCACAGCCACTCCTGGGGTCTCACTATGTGTGCACAGGTGGCACTGTCCTACTCTTGGGGGACACACCCAGGGAAGAGGCCCAAACGGGCTCTGGAAATGGGCTCGGGGGCCATTTGGGCAAAAAATGCTGGGGTTCCAGGTCCCCAGAGCCTTGTCTAGATGGGGGGGAACACAGATTAGGGTGGACATATCTCCTTGGTCCCAGAGATGCCTCCACATGTCGAAAGGATCAAAGGGCCCTAAATCCTGGGGCTCAGGGCAGGCGGTCCTCTGGCCGGTGTCCAAGTATATACTAACTTTCAATATTTTTCCACTTACTTTTATTAAGGAAATACATGTACAACCCCAGCCGGTGTGGCTCTGTTGGTCGGGCATCCTCCCACCAACCCATCTCCTTTCGGTCACCAGTTCAATTCCGGTCAAGGCCTGGGCCGAGGATTTGGCCCCTGGTTGGGGCACGTTCGAGAGCCAACCAATCAATTTTCTCTCTCACAATGATGTTCTTCTCTCTCTCTTTCCCCCTCCCTTTCCTTTTAAAATAATAATAATTAAAAAAAAGAATGAATACATGTACATAAAGCAGATCAAATAGTAAAGACTAGTTTCTAAGGGGAAACCATCCACCCCTCCCCTCTCTGCAGCTGTTCTTCAGAGGCAGCCTTTTTCTACATTTCCCTCAATAACCCCAGATTATGTTTTCACCTTGGCTTATCAGTTTATCAACTTGGGACATTATCCTTAGATACACAATCATAAACTCTACAAAAATATAGCACAAGTATAGCACAAGGAAACTTTTTTCTGAAACATTTGAAACTAAGTTGATGGTGCAATACCCCGTTGCCCTTGTATTTTTCCGTGTGTGTTTCCAACACACACACGACACTGCACGGCCACCAGCAACCCTCAGCCCCCATCCAGCTGTCCCCGCAATGTCCTTCTCAGTGCAAGAATCCAGCCTAGACTGATGCATTGCATAGTGTTATCATGTCTCTCCATCTATTTTTTTAAAGGTGTTATTTATTTACTTTTAGAGAGAGGGGTGTTACCGAACCCAACCAGTGCGGGGGGAGGAGGGAGTCCTACTGCTTGCCAACTTCCAGGCAAATCTCCAAAGATGGAGTTAGGGGGAAAAGAAAGGAATCTTTCATTTAACAATCACATAATTTGTAAAAATAGCTATTTAAATATTCGTCACTACAACTACTACATAGATTCAAGAACTGAAAATAACAAAAGAACACAAATCTGTACTACTGAAGAAGGCACATAACTTTGATTTATTCTTTTGTCCCTCTATTTTCTCCCATTATACCCCTGACACTAATATTTTAGTTTGACAGGCCCCTGCAAGAAGCGGGTGGGCGGTGGCCACTGGGGAGGGGCTCGGGGCCTGCGGCTGACAGGCCCAAACCTCCTCCCCTCCCCTCTGACATCCCTAATGTCCAGGGCCCAGGACTTCCAGCCCCAGGTGGCCAGGAAGAAGGGGAGAATTAAAAAAGGAGGTGGCATTTCCATGTGCTCCTTTTTAAATGATCTCCCCCAGAATCCCTTGCATGACCTAGCATGTGTCATCCTTTCACAGTTCAACCCCTCCCCCATTTCTGGGGGTGGCGTTCCCTGTTACAATATGAATTGCTGATACTTGCCTAATTTCTTGTGGTCAGGGTCATTCTTTGATTAAGCAGGAGCTGTAACTGCTGATATCTGTAAAATACCTGTAAGGAAACTTTTCATACATGAATCTTCTATGACTTTGTTAGTACATTTTATTCTAATTCCAATTCATGGTAAGTCAGAGTAGTATAAAATTTTTACTCCATTACAAGATGAGCTCTTTGGAAGCTCAGCTTCATGTGTATGTCAAACAAGAGAACTATGTAAAAGTAAAGAAGATTCTTAAGAAAGGTCAGCTACTTTTCATGGAAGCAGTATGTCCAAGAGGAGGAAGAATGTCTCTCAGATTTCAGCTTTGAGGAGGAGCTCACACTGCCAGAACTAAACTAGCACTTCTGAACTTCCTAGGATGCCCAGCCCTGGGTCTTCCTTGGGAAACTCTGCAGCACCCTCTAACTCCTCACCTCCTTTGACACCCCACCCCCATCTCAACATCCCTGGGCTGCTGGAGTCCGGGGTGGGGGGCCCCCAGGTGTGCAGCCAGAATCCTGCCTCCCTGTGAGTGGGGAGGGGACGCCCAGTGAGAAGTAGGGGAAAAAGATCACTTGGTCACTGGTGACACTGGGAAAAAGGCTCACTCTTCTGCAGTCACTCTCAACCCAAGACTAATAAAGGTTGCCTAAATAAAGGTTGGAACCTGAGGGAGGAGAGGGGTAATTTATTGTTAAGGGGACATGACACAGCTGCCAATTGTGACCTGGCTGCCAATTGTTGGCTCTTGCTCAGAATGTGGTGCTGGCATCCCACTTATCTGGGTCACTCGCTGTGCTCCGCCTACCTTTGTCCCTTGTATCTCGGATCTGTCCCTGCCATGCCCCTGCTGCACCTCTGGGCCTAGGGCTCTTTTTCACTGGGCAGCTGTTGTGGCTGCTGGTCCAGGCAGCTCCAGCTTAGCCTCCAGCCTGGGGCTCTGTCCTGTGAGCTCTGTTCCCCTGGGGCCCACTGAGCCCTGGGCTTTGGATCAGCAAACCCCACCACTCAAGCCTTCATATATTTTGGAAAACTTTGTATTTTCGTCATTCCAACAGGAAGCCTCAGCTCTTCAACCAGAAGATTCTGAGGTGGGAGAACCCTCTTTAACTTAGGAGGACTCCTCAGCTCAGTCTGCAGTGTCCCCTGAGTTTTTTAAATCTCTGCTTGTTTATTGTGGAATTTTAGATCAGCATCCAACCTCCTCTGAAAATGTTTACTCTTCAATCCAGCAGAAGAACTTAGCTCTCGGCAATTGCCTCTTGCTGATGCAGAGCCTTCAGTCCAGCAGAAGGGGCCAGCTCAGCCTCCAAATTCTTCTGTAAATCATGACTGAATAGTCCCGCCTGTAGATTCAGGTGACACTCCGCATCCAGTGTTGTTGGAACACGAGATGGAGGAGGGCAGTTTCTGGAAAGGGGACCGCTTTGGCGCTGGGATGTGTATTGGCCTCTCAATGTCATGCACACAAGAAATGTGGAGCAGAAGCCATGCCACAATAACACATCTGATGAAGATGAGGTTTTGACAGAATGGAGAAGGGTGAAGCCTCCATGTCAACAGCCAAGGTTGGTACATCAGACTCGGCTGCTGAAGAGACGGGTAAAGAAGGTAAAGCCTGAGACCTCCACGGAGTAAACCCCACCCTCAGGTTTCTGGTCTCCAGTCACTGTCCAGCTCCAGGCATCTTTCGGAGCCTGTGCCCCTAGGCCTTCGTTCACAGGCCTGCTGGCGACCATTGACATGCACCCCCCCCACTCCCCCGCCCCAATGCAGGGGAAAGAACCAGCCGATTTTTTGTTTCCAGCTTGCTCAGTTTCAAAAGGCCTCTCCCAGAATCCCATGTGTGCTGAAAGCCAGTGGGTGTGTCCAGCCTTCCAACCAATGAGGGCCAGCGCCGGCCATGTTTGCCTTTGCCCCTCTTCAGTCGCCACGTGTACAAGGGGGCAAAGTCTCCAGTCACACGCGTGCAGCTCGAACCTCTCCCTGATTTCGAGCGGGATGTGTCCGCCCATTACAGGGGGAGGGAGGGAGATAGTGTGGGAAAGAAACATCAGTGTACATGGATCGATGGCCTCTCTCACGCCCCCACTGCGAACCCGGCCAGCAACCCAGTCGTGAGCCCTGACCGAGAAGCCAACCAGACACCTTTCGTTCGCAGGACAGTGCCCAGCCCACAGAGCCACCCTGGCCAGGGCTATCGTGTCTCTTTAGTTTCTCTCAGTCTGGAACAGGTTCTTCTTGACTTTCGGGATCTTGATACATTTGAAAATTAAAGGTCACATATATTTTGGAATGTCCCTCAATTTGGGTTTATCTAATATTGCTTCACGATTAAATTCAGGTTGTGCGCCTTTGGCAGGAGTAACACAAAAGCTAATGCCATGTTCTCATTGCATGCCGTCAGGGGTACATCCCATTAGTAGGGATGTTAATTTTGTTCACTGGATTGAGGTGGTGAAGGAAGGGTAGTACTTAATAATTTTTCTGTGGGGAAATATTGTGAGGCTATTTAGATATCTCATTCCTCAGCAAATGAATACCTTCTTCACCGCATTTGAGATCCAACATCCAGTTTTCAGGTAGTTTTCTACATGAATAGCCCCCTCACCTCCTTAGACTCCAACACCCCAATCTAGGAGTCACTGCCCAACCCCCACCACCACAACCATACTCACCACGAAGAGAACAACTCTGCTTACTTAATAGCTTTTAAATTGAAATTGTTCATAAAAGGGAAGGGAGGGGAGGAAAAGGGAGAGGAGAGGAGGGGAGGGGTGGGGAAGGGGAGAGGAGGGGAGAGAAGGCGAGGGAAGGGGGGGGTGAAGAGAGGAGAGGAGGAAAAAAGGTAGAGGAAGGGAAAGAGAAACAACAACTCTGATTTATTTTCGTTATGAAGATTAAGGGAATAATCTGAATTAATGTTAATTCAACATTGAAAAACACTTCTTTTGCAGCTGAAAACAATAATGGTTTACTTCTTACATTAACTCTTAATTATTACTCCCCTCTCTGTCTCCCTCCTTTCCCCTCTTTCTAAAAATAAATAAATAAAATCTTTAAGAAAAAAAAAGAAAAAGAAAGAAGAAATCAAGAGCGCCTCATGCTTCTGAGAACTCAAATAATAGAGGTAATTCATCACCAGTTTCAGCACAGTGGGGTGGACAAGAGCCAGAATGAATTAAAGTGGAAGTGGAAAGAGAAAATGGGTTTAGCAGATGTAAGCAGCTCATTAATTAATTTATCAGATGTAGTAGCTGTCATCCTTAAAAACAATTGATGACCCAAAGAAAATAAAACAAAGAATTTGAATTTTTTAATAAAGAGAGAGCACAGAATGAGAACCCAGTCAAGCCCTTGATGGGGTGATGACAACATGAAGGCTCAGGGCTGAGGAGGAGGTCCCCAGGGTGAATACCTAGAAGTGAGAGGAGATTACCTAGGTAGATAACTTTATTTCATCATTTTGCTTGTGGGCCCTAGTCCTCAGCTCCAAAGAAGATCTAAGGATTTACTATCAGGACTTAGTTAACCAATGGAACACCTTTCACCGATTTTGGTAAGGTCATCACTCAAACAACAAGAAGATAAGGCTTTGTTGAGAAACTTTACCTTTCTCAACCTCTGCTCTACAAAGAAGCTAGCCAGTGAAGAGAGCAAACAATATTTAAAAATAACAATAAAACCTCTCATGGCTGAGACATTGGGATTACTAGTTAGCTAACCTTTTTTTTTTTTCTTTTGGTTCGGGAATTTGATTTGTTGTGTATGGTCATTCTTGCCCTTTTTCTTGTTACAGGGATGTTGGGAGAATGAATAAAACCATTTGTGTGAAATGCTTAAAACCTTAAAATCAATGATAAAAATACAAGGGACATCCTTTCTTTCCTAAGGGTTAATAATTAAACATTAACCTAAAGTGCCATTTACTACTGGTGGTTTATACATTCAGCCCCCTTGCTAACCAGAAAAACAGAAAGATAAAGTATATATTCCACCCCAATATTGAAATTTCTAGAATTATAATGTCATGACAAATGCCATTGTAAGCCTTAAGTACAGAAAAACATCCTCACAACAGCCCTACCTCTGAGGTCTCAAGCTGATCTCCCAGGGACCTTGGATTCTGAAGGCACTTCAGTGAGGGGGCTGTGCACTCCATCTCCCCTGGTGGGCCTGCCCGTCCAGCACCTTTGCTTCCTAGAGGCCATGTCTTCCTCCTTTAAGGGGATGGGGAACAGCCTCCTCTCCTGCGTTCTGCATGGGCAGTCATTAAAGTTGATTTGAAAAGAACTCTGATGACAGAAAGTCAAATATTTCATGGCACATAAAACTATTGATGGGAGTGTTAGTTCAGAAAGTGGGCACAATTAGGAACAGAGGAGTTATAGGGATGCTGTCCTTTCGATGTACTTTGGCAACAACAAACTGTGTGTGTGTGTGTGTGTGTGTGTGTGTGTGTGTGTGTGTGTTTCCTACAAAGCTCTGTTCCCAGTGGACATTAAAGAGAATGAGGATTAAGATAAGCTCCAAAGTCCTCAGGATTGGAACTCCGAAAAGATGTCTTCGTTTCCTTTCATTTTTACCTATCTCTTCAACTCTAGTTAAGTCTTCCACCTATCATTATTACTTAGAAGAAGGCCCATAAGCCTGACTCTGAATTTCATTCATTCCACAAGGGCTTCTGAAGTTCCCTTTATTTTCCACAATCGCCCCAAGCACTGCAGATACAGATGTGAATTAGACCTAGTCCTCAACTTAAAGGAACGTAATGGTTTAGTGGTGATTCAAGAAAAAAGAAACTCAAAGAATTCTGAGCATTTTCTGGAGTGTAAAAGAGAGAAAACACTGGGTCTCGTTTAGTAGATAAGTACCATGTCCTCCTTTTGTCTTACTGAAACCAGGACCTCCAGTCTAAATATACTTGTGTGTACATGAAACCTCAGATGTTTACACTGTTAGATTTTAAACTGATCTTTAAGTAGAGGGCTTTTGTGATTCATTTATTCTTGGGTTTGTTTCTTTTTTCTTTTTTAAGATTTTATTTATTTATTTTTAGAGAGAGGGGAAGGGAAAGAGAAAGAGAGGGAATGAAACATCAATGTGTGGTTGCCTCTCGCACCTCCCTACCCCGTACTGGGGACCTGGCCCACAACCCAGGCATGTGCCCTGACCGGGATTTGAACCAGTGACACTTTGGTTCACAGGCCCACGTTCAATCCACTAGCTACACCATCCAGGGCTGAGGTATTTCTTAATACTGAAGTACTTATCAGATGTTTTAAACACAGCCAACAATTCTGAGAGTCAGAGGGGATATCAGATCAGGGTACAGTATCCCAGACTTCTTTGCTCTCCCTAGTTTTGATGGCTGTTTACTGTTTAAAGAGATGTGTTTAAATATTACATAGGATTCATATTTAACAAATAGCTTTGCAAAGCTGAGTTGTGACATTTTCTCTTTTGCTGATTCATTTGGCTATCTGAAGAGTGTTTTTACAATTTAATATCTGGGCTCCTCATTTCAAACACTTGGTGTTTGAAATTGAGATATATAAAGTGAGACAAAAGTCATGATGTTTTGCCACAACAATTATTTAATATTTATACTTTTACTTTCTAATTATGAACTCAAAGTTTTGACCACAATAATTTTATTTTTAAATTTCTTTCTTTCTTTTAGAGAGAGGGGGAAGGGAGGGAGAAAGAGAGAGAAATATTGACGTGTGAGAAACACATCAGTTGGTTGCCTCTGCACCCCCAACTGGGGACCTGGCCCACAACCCCAACATGTGCCCTGACTGGGGATTGAACCAGTGACTTTGCAGTTGCAGGCTGGCACTCAATCCACTGAGCCACACCAGCTGGGGCTACCATAATAGTTCTAACCTGTAATCTGTATATTTAATGAATGCTGAGTAGATTAATATAGAGCCATGAGCTCAAAATCCAGTTATCTTGTATATAATAAATATTTCAACCTCACCAATTCTTTAATTCAACAAACATTTACTGAGGGTCTTCTAAGAGGCAGGCACAGTTCTAGGTGTTGACAATATATCAGTGAACAAAACAAGTAACATTTCTTGCCCCCAGGGAGCTTATACTTTAGTGAAGCATACATTCATTTAACCAAAAATTCCAAATAGCCAATTTTGAGAGTGGACTCCACTTTTATGGAGGAAGGGGGACAAAAGACAAAAATACTAAATTGTTTGAGAGTTACAGCATGGAGGGGTCAAAGGACTGCTGGACTCATGATCAGGGACATTGATTATGGTGGCGCTGTACTAGTCCTTCTTATTATTTTCTCGGTCTTGGTTTTCTTATCTGTTAAGCAATGGCATTGAATTTCATAATCTCAAAAATCTTTTCTGAATTGAATAGTCTATTATTCTATGATGTGTAATAGTCATTTACTCACTTATTTACTTAATTGCAGTAAATTTACATAGAGTGAAATGCACATATCACAGAGATTTATTTCTTAACAGTATAGAAATGTTCACCCTGGCTAGGTAGCTCAGTTAGTTAGAGTGTCTACCCAATACGCCAAGGTTGTGGGTTTGATCCCCCATTAGGGCACATACAAGAGTCAACCAACAAATGCATAAATAAGTGGAACAACAAATCGATGTTTCTCTTTCTGTTTCTCTCCCTCTTCCCCACTCCCCAGCCAA
>VMDR010021307.1:0-16926 GCA_007922815.1 Macrotus californicus | reverse complement strand
TTCCTTGTGTTGATAAACTGGTAGGACTTTTTTCTGCATCTTTTGAGGCAGGTCATTTTATTTTGTTTTTAAAATCCCCTCATAGGTGAATTATATTGATTTTCTAATGTGAAACTTTTTGTTTCCAAAATAAATTTAACTTGGTCTTATACTTTCAAAGATTTGGTAGGCTAATCTTGTTTAAAATTTTTACATTCATGTTAATAAATATACCAATATATTTTAACTTTAGAGTATATTAGAAAATGCTCTCTAAGTTTTACAAATGGTACCCAGCTTCTTATGGTATAAAAATCTAATACTGACTTTCCTCATGGATAAATACAGATTAATCCGAAACTTGAGGTAATGGACCTGCAGACCTCTACACCCCCTATTGTGGACGTCCTTTCTTTTGATTCTACCACGGTAAGTTTTCTCTGACATTGAAGTGGCATTTAATTTTCGGTCACAATCCATTTTTCTTAAAAAGTGTGTGGGACACGAGGTAAAAAGGAGGCTAAACAGCCTAACATTTTTGCATAGAAAAAACCTTGTACAAGGACATATTTACAATGCGGCTACATAGCCACAAGGGGGAGCAGCACAATTTCCCGAAAAGCCTTCACTTTAAGGACCTGGAGATCAGTCTAATCCACACTCACTGTTTCTTCTCCTCTCAGTGCCACCCAGGTGACATCTCACTTGCTGTCGCAGCACAGATTTTCTTCTTTGTTCATTGCCTGTCAGAGGTGTTAAACATACCTGTAGTCTTCTCCTTAAAAGCAGTCGTTTTCCTTTGTTAATCCGTCCTGGTGGATTATGCAGGCATTCAGAAATATTCCTAATGCTTGCAGTTTTGTTTGTAAAAATTCCGTACAGGTAATTTATTCACTCAGCACATCCAGCGTCTTCAAAAATTGAGAGTCTCGGCCTTTCAGTTTGAATCCATTAACCTTCACAAGGCAGGTCATTGTTGCCGTCGGTCCTGCTAGTCAGCGCCGCTGGTCCTAAGGAGGAATGAGGAATGCATGGTCCTGCTGTGGCAGTGTCACCACAGAAAGGCGTGCTGCTTAAGTTCGCAAATTGTGGAGAGTTGGGCTTGGCCCTTGTAGTGACAGGAGCAAAAACCAGGTAGTTTTGAGATGTGCTGCCTTCTTAGGAGGTAGTTGTAGGTTAAAATTGGGTGTTCCTAAGAGATATCACACATCTTCAAACACCTTTGGTCCACACTTTGAGACTCACTCTTCCTGCCCAGTACCCTTCAAGCTTTGCAAAGCTTCATGACCTGAGGAGTCCAGAAGTTCTCGACAGGGTGTGTGCTACGGAGGTGGCTAACTGTCACCTAGCAATTGACAGCAGGGTGTCCAGCCTTGGATGGTAGTTTAGAGGTGCCAGAGTCAGCTGGTCTATGTATGGGAAGCTAACTCAGGAATATAGTGTATGTGGAACTTCTAGAGAACAATTCTGTATAATAAACTCATGACAGGTTTGCAGTTGTGAGACAAAACAGAATAATAAGACTGAAGAGCGTAATTATTATCCATATAAGGATAATATTAAGTTAAATTATATAAAATTGCCACTTTGTAGGTAAAATAGTCTAATATCAGGATTTCCCATGGTTCAACCCAATACGTAAGCATTAAAAGGAAGACTCTACTGTTACATAGAATTGTGTGCTTGATCTACATAAATATAAAGCAAAAAAAAAAAAAACAGGAAAGCACAGGATCCTAGACAAAAACTTGTTTGCTATAAACTAGTTTGGAATTAGGCTTATAAAGTCCTATCTAGGTAGATTTTTTTATAACCTGGAAGATCACTGCCTCCAGGCAAGGTATATAGGCTCCTGATTTTATATCTTTTACTAGGGCATTTTCTGAAGGAGTAGATGCTCATAAAGCATTTAGATAAAGACTCTAGCATTCCAGTCAAGATGGAGGTGTAGGTAAACACAGCTCACCTCCTTGCGCAACCACATCAAAACTAAAACTATAGGACAACCGTCACTCAGAACTGTCAGAAATCGAGTTGAATGGAAGCCTGACAGAATTAAAGAGACCACATGCATCCAGACTGGTAGGAGGGACAGAGATGCAGAACTGGCTGGTCCCACATCTATGTGTGGTGGATAAAAATTTGGGAGGGATATCTTGGGAGTGAGGAGTCCCAGCCCAACACCAGGCCCCCTAGCCCAGAGTTCCATTGCCAGGATCGTAAGTTCCCATAACTTTTGGCTGCAAAAACCAATGGGGATTGAGTCTGTATAAGAAACTTCTGGAGTCCCAACCAGTTCCTCTTAAAGAACCCACACACAGACTTACTCAGACAATCCCTCTGAACTCCAGCACCAGGGTAGCAGCTTGAAAGGCACCAGTGGCAGATGGGGAGGAACTGAAGTGTCTGGCATTAAGGTGAAAGCTGGGGAACAGCTTTCTCCCAGGCAGAAAAGCAGGCAGAGGCCATTGTCCCTTTTCTGAACCCTCTTCCCACAGAGCCACAGAACTGGTAGGCAGGTGCTGTATCTGAGACTCCATCCACCTGGCTAAAAGTGTTTGCCCAGCCTTGGAGATCACCTAAGGCCCCATCCCACCCAACTTACAGACCAATCCAAGCTGTTAACAGTGGGTTTTCCATATGAATGGCTGGTCCTGGCTCATGCTTCACAGCTTCCTAAATCCTCTCAAGCAAGCAACAGCTGCCTCAGTAAGCCCCCAGCCCTTGTACCTCTTGCTAAGTGGTGCAATGCCTGGTTCTAGAAGCAGCCAGCTTAGATTCACAGCTTGTCTTCACCTGGGAACCTCCATGCCCAGCACATGTAGCAACCGTCTTAAATTGCTTTATAGTTCATGCAATGTAGCCCCAGGTAGAACACTGGTGGGAGCTGACCTTGGCCTGCAACACCCAAGAAACTCCGGTGTTGAATACCCAGTGCACACCCACAGACCACATCGGAGCACCACCACCACGCCCTTGCACAGCTGATCCTCCATGGAGAGTGGAAGCTGGTGGTCAGTGGTCACACCCAATCCTTGCAACTTACTAGCCTGGGTAAGTCCCTCCAATTGACCTGCCAACAGCAACCAAGGCTCAACTACAAGAGGAAAGTGTATTCAACCCACACAAAGAGCGTATCTCGAGTACCCAGCTTGGGTGATAGAGGACACCTACTACATTAGGCCATGCTACCGAGACCCGGAGTCACAGAAGCTCTACCTAATACATAGAAACAAACACAGGGAGGCTGCCAAAATGAGGAGAGAAAGAAACATGGCCCAAATGAAAGAACAGATCAAAACTCCAGATAAAGAGCCAAACGAAATGGAAATAAGCAATCTGTCAGATGCAGGGTTCAAAACACTATTTATAAGGATGCTCAAGGAACTTAGTGAGGACCTCAACAGCATAAAAAAGATTTGGTCAGAAACGAAGGATACACTAATTGAAATAAAGAACAATTTGTAGGGAAACAACAGTAGAGTAGATGAAGCTGAGAATCAAATCAATGATTTGGAACATAAGGAAGCAAAAACCAACCATGCAGAACAAGAAGAAAAAAGAATCCAAAAAAATGAAGATAGTATAAACAGCCTCTGGGACAACTTCAAGAGGTTCAACATTCACATCATAGGGGTGCCAGAAGGAGAAGAGAAAGAGCAAGAAATTGGAAATCTATCTGGAAAAACAGTGAAAGAAAACTTGCCTAATTTGATGAAGGAAATAGACATGCAAGTCCAGAAAGTGCAGAGAATCCCAATTGTGATGGGTGCAAAGAGGCCCACTCCAAAACACATCATTATTAAAAGGCCAAAGATTAAAGATAAAGAGAGACTCTAAAAGCAGCAAGAGAAAAGAAGTTAGTTATTGGAAGGTTGCCAGATGCAAGGGGCGAAGGGGAGAGTTGGTGAAGAGGTGAGGGGATTAAGAAGTACAAACAGGTAGTTACAGAAGAGCCGTGGGGGTGTAAAGTACAGTATAGGAAATGGAGTAGCCAAAGAATTTATACACATGACCCATGGACATGAACAATATTGTGGGTATTGCCTGAGGGAGTATGGGGTGCTGAGTCAGGGGGCAAAGGGAGAAAAATTGGGACAACTATAATAAAATACAATTTTTTTAAAAAAGGAACGTCTTTAGCGCTGACCAGTATGGCTCAATTAGTTGGAATCTCCCGCAGAACAAAAGGTTGCTGGTTCTTTTCCCAGTCAGGACATATGCCTGGGTTGTGGGTTCCGCCCCCAGGTTTTGGGTTGTGTCCCTGGTCAGGGTGCATGTAAGAGGCAACTTATTGGTGTTTCTCTGTCACATCAATGTCACTCTCTCTTTTTCCCTCCCTTCCTCTCTCTCTAAAAATAAATAAAATCTTAAAAAGAAAAGAATAGCTCTAGAGTGCTTTTTAAATTTTTTTCTTTTATTTTTTACTTCTTGAAATTTTTTTTCTTTTTTCTTTTCCATCCCTCCCACCACCTCCCCTTTAGCAACCATCAGCTCGTTCTCTATATCTGTGGGTCTGCTTCTGTTTTGTTTGTTTGTTCATTTATTTTGTTTCATGTAGATTCCACATATAAGTGATACCATGTAGAGTATTTGTCTTTCTTCATCTGACTTATTTCACTTAGTGTAATACCCTCTAGGTCCACCCATGTTGTCACAATGGCAAGATTTTATTCTTTTTCATTGCTGAATAATATTCATGTGTGTGTGTGTGTGTGTATTACCAAATCTTACTTATTCATTCACCTGTTGATGGACATCTACATTGCTACTCTGTTTTGGTTATGACTAGTAATGCTAGAGTAAACATGGGTGCATTAGAGGTTTTGTTTCCTTTGGATAAATACCCAGAAGTAAAACTGCTGAGTCATATGGCAGCTCTGCTTTTAGTATTTTCAGGAACCTCCATACTGTTTTTCTACAGTGGCCACACTAATTTACAATTCTACCAGCAGTGTACCAGGTTTCCCTTTTCTCCACATCCTTACCAGCACTTGCTGTTTGTTGATTTAGTGATATTAGCCATTCTGACGTGTGTGAGGTGATATCTCATCGTGGCTTTAATTTGCATCTATCTGATGATTAGTAATGTTGAGCATCTTTTCATGTCAGTTGTTTATCTGTATCTCCTCTTGGGAGAAATGTTTTTCAGGTCCTCTGTCCATTTTAAAATTGGATTTATTCATTCATTCATTTATTTATTTATTAATTACTGGTGTTGAGTTGTATAAGTTCTTTACATATTTTGGATATTAACCTCTTATTGGATATATCATTTGCAAATAATTTAAAAAAATTTTTTTTATTTATTTTTAGACAGAGGGGAAGAGTGGGAGAAAGAGAGGGAGAGAAACATTCATGTGTGGTTGCCGCTCATGAACCCCCTCCTAGGGAACTGGCCTGCAACCCAGGCATGTTCTCTGACTGGGAATCAAACCAGCAACCTTTTGGTTCACAGGCAGGCCCTCAGCCCACTGAGCCACACCATCCAGGGCCTTGTGCAAATATCTTCTCTCATTCAGTAGGTTGTCTCTTTCGTGTGTATGCATAATCTTTTTAGTTCATTGATAGATAATTGGTTAGAAAACAAAGTAAAATCACTTATATCAGTTTGTCTTCCCACTAACCTGCTGGTAATTCTTAATCTGTGGTCTCCTCTATACCTTGGCTGCTTCCCTGTCGCTTCTGTACAAGTCAGACATAGTTGTGGAGGTTTGTTTCTAGTCGGGCATGAAGCACCGTTGCATTAAGTACATTCTGTGAACTTTGCCTGTGACTGTAATTTAAGAACCTAGAGAAGTACTGGTATTCAGTAAAAGCAGTATTTAAAGGTGAGTTTGGTTTTTGTTATTGTGGTTACTGTCTATTTGGGGGTTTGTTTGTTTGGTTTTTGTAAACGGGAAGAAAATTTCCTTAGAAATGTATTTCATCAGGATGGGGCATGAAAAGATTACTCTTTAAACCCTAATTTGTCAAATTCCTTAGGATAAAAGCAAGTTTGTCATGGTGCAGGAAATAGCTCGCTTCTGTTTCGACTTGGGCCTGAGTTACTGTTATGTGCAGGAGGGTTTCTCAGTGTGCTGATATCTACGCTCTGATGCCTTCTTACTACGCAGCAGAAATGATCTCGTTCAGGAGAACAGTCGGTGTCTTTGTGGCCTGCACTTGTGTCTGTAACACTAGGCAGGAAATTTGATACAATAAGCTGTTACCAATATGCATTTTTAAAGGGTTGTTGTAAAATAGTGTTTCTGTAAAGGCATATACTGGCTGTTTTATAGACATATTTAATAATATTGATCTCAGATTTTTGAATCTTTATTCTCTTTATGTTGTCACTCATTATATACTGATTTCACAAAAAATTATTTAGGTCAAGATTCCAATGAATCTTGTAATGTTTTCATTTATTCAGTAACAGTGAGACCAGGGTTTTGTCATCAAATTTGTATGAGGGCATTTAACATTTTCATTGATGTGATGTAGCCACATAAGATGTTCCAGTACACCCACCCCACTCAAAAGGCGAGCAGCAAGACAGGAATTTCTCTTCTGTATCCTAATATAAAATGATTTTTTGTTAATACTGATTATAGCCCTGGCGGGTATGGCTCAGAGGATTGAGCGCCCACCTACAAACCAAAGGGTTGCTGGTTCGATTCCCATTCAGGGCACATGTCTGGATTTCAGGCCAGGTCCCCAGTAGGGGACACACTATAGGTAACCACACTCTCCCTCTCTTTCTCCCTCCCTTCCCCTCTCTAAAAATAAATAAATAAAGTCTAAAAAATAAAATCATAGATAAAAATAGTGACTAGAAACAAAATATATTTATAACACTCTGGGGTTATTAGAATTTTTTTCTTCATATGTAAACCATGTTTCTGTTTTGAAGCATTAATTTGGTTGTTTGTCCTACAAATGAAGAAAATGGGGTTGATAATCGAGCCAGTGTTTCCCTGGGTGTCACAAAGCTGCACTTCTCAGGGAACTGAAGCAGTGTCTCATCTTCATTCTGTCAGCTGCACAGAGAACATGAAAGTCATGTGCACACCTTTCTTTAGAGGGGGGGACAGTACTTCAGGTCAACTTAATTCTTTACAATAAACTGAGAAGTTGCAATTACATCATAGAAAAATATCAACGTCTACATTTTTTGCTGCTCATCAGTCAAAATAGTTAAGCCACGCTACATGAAGATGTTACATAAGAGGCTGGGGAGGGTGTCAAGCTGGCCACCACCTCACCTCAAGAAACTTACAACCTAGCTAGGCAGAAATAACAGTATAAGAAATTGGTGGCAGTTTTGGTACACCTAATGCCAAGTGTCCATGATTGTTAAATGAAAGCTGGTTAATGGGAATGTTCAGAAAGGATCAATTAATAGGCTAGAGGACGTCTCTAGAAGGAAATCTTTGGCCAGTTCTTGACCTGACCACAGATGGGTAGAATTTTGATGGGGACATTCCAGGTGGGGACAGCAAGGTAGAAGTAGGTCCCTCAGAAGTAACTGAAAATACAATGCATACCACGGTAATAAAAGCCCATCAGTCTAGGTTGAGGTCTTTAAGCTGATTAACTCAATGGACAGCAGATGTAGAAGGCAGGGAACACAGCCACTCACAGTTCTGGCTCTCTCTATTTTTTAAATAGCTATTCTGTGCCACTCACTATTCTTGACATTAGAAAAAGTAAACAAAACAAAAACACTGTTCCAGAGAGGTCTGCATTGTACATTGGAGTAGGGGAGGCAAGCAATTCACGGATCTACAAAACAGACTATACGGTATAGTAGACCAAAAATGCAAAGGTGAAAAGGCACTGCAGGCAGGTAGGAAGAGGGGTGTCATTGAGGTAGGACGCCAGGACAAGAGTCACATTACCGGTGATGTTTGAGTAAAGAACTGAAGGGATGAAGGGAACAAGTCCTGTGAGTATCTGGAGCGAGCAGGAAGTGGGAGCAACGCTAGAGGGCAGATGGAGAGTGAGATAGGAGTCTGGAGGGTTTCCTTCAGAGGAGGGACGTGATCTGACCTGTTTTAGCAGGTTCGCTCCGGCTGCTCACTGTGCTGAGAATTGGGTGGGTGGGGGAGGGTGGAGGAAGGGGGAACAAGGAGATGAATTAGAAAGCTACTGAAATAATCCAACAGGAGACCATGGTGGCTTGACCTGGGGTGCCAGCAGCGGGGTGGATGATAAGCTGTGGGATTCTGGGTGTATTTTGAAGGCAGAGCCAAGAGGGCTTCCTGAAAGATAGTCTGTCAGCTGTGGGATTCCCTCTGTCCTTTCCCCAGGGACAGACAGTGAGGTGTAGCCCTGAGTCTTCTCGGGATGGCCTAATCTCCTGGCTTCGAATTGTTGTGCCAGTGGGGTTGCTGAGAGAAAAAGAATTGTGGTGCTTTCTGTCACCTCTTCTAGGATCATAAAGTGATCAGCCGAATCAGTGCAAGAGATCCTCTGCTGTTGCTGTGACTTTGGGAAGTGCCGTGATAAGGCACACTCCTTAGATGTCATTTAGATTGGTATTTTTCAGCAAAGTGTATTCGTTTCACTTCTGGAAAGGTTTATGCATGAGTGTATTTTTAGGAAGAGAAAGGTTATGTACTTTCATGGAGATTGTCATATGGAATATGCTATCTGAAAAATGTTAACGTATTGACAAAATATGTATGGTCATGTAAAGAGTAAACTTGCAGATAAAGAGAAGATCTCCATGGGTGTCGTGGCAACCGTTGGTGCCGGTCGCTAAAGAGCGTTGCATAACTAGTTCAGTCATTCCGGTTGTAACTGCTTATGTAAGCAGAGATTTGGAAAGAGTTGTGAAAGAACACAGGGTATGCTAGCCTAAATGTCTTAAAACTAAAATTTATAACTTCGAAAGTATAAGATGGCAATATGCAATTTATTGTCCCCAGATTTCCACTTCCCTTTGCAGGGAAATCAATAAAAATCATGTTGTATAAAACTCCTGCTTTCATTATTTATCTATATGCTTACATTCCTGGATTTGCATATAACAGCCTCTAAATTGGGAGATAGGTGAGGTTCTTTTTTTAAATTTCTAACTTTGCAACAGTTTAAGGTGCATTTGATTTGTAAGTTTAGTGCATATAATTTCTGAAGCAAGGTATGTGCGTGTGTAACTTTGTTGTTTACTAAGCTTTAGGAGACATTGTTACCTGTAAGCGTTGGTTCAGTGCTGCCTCCCGCCCCTGCTCTAAGCATCTGAAAGGAAGTGAAGGTAGACATTTGCAGAATCTGTCTCTGATCTCACTAGCTAGTGCCTTCCACAGTTTATCCTCCTTTTATAAGACTTTTTTGTCAAGTGATCAGATACAGGTAACTCAAAAAGTTGAGTGTTCCTCTAAAATCCTTAGTAGCAGGAAAGAGAATTCTTATCAGAGTTGGGAAATAATTTTAAAACTGACAAGAAAAAAAAATTCTGAGATGTTCTAAATTATGGCTACCAGAGCATGGGAGGCAGGCAGAGACAGCAGTTAGGTGGTTTGCCTGTTGATACCTGGGGCCAGCTGACAAGTACTGCTCACATTCCTGAGTTTATGTTGGAATTTTGAATTAATTTCCAGGTGGTTATTTCCACAATTATCTTTAAAAAAAAAAAATAGCCAGGTGCAGCCAAACCCCAGGAGCCTCAGCTCCTTACTTCCACAGGAACTTTCCGGACTGTTGCCTACAACCAGCCAGTCCAAAGAAGCAGGCACTTCTTCCTCACGGACTCTGCACCTATCCTTGCTCCACCCGCCTCACCTTATCCCACCCTCTTATCCTCAGCCAACATGAATTCTTTCAGAACAGCTCACGTCTTCCATCCCCAAAACGTGGTGTATAAAAGTGCTCCTCAACCCCAGGGCAGCAGACGCACCGCCTTTCCACCCAGCACGGCTGCCGGTGGTTTAGATTTCAGGTCCCAGGGCCCGGTCCTTTGTGGCTTTGATAAACTCTTTCTTCTGAAAAGACTCTCAGCCATGGTAACTCAGTTTCTGTGTTTAACATATCATTGCCCTTTGAAATTGTAGGCAATAAGGGAATTAAATTGTCAGAGACATTTTAAAAATAAGACATACATGATAATTAACAGAAGTAAAGAATGAAAAACAACATTTTCACAGATTTCTTACCATTTAAAAATAGAAAATACAGCATATATGTATTTTTAGCTATGTTATTTTAGAGATGAGAGAAAAATATTAATGCTAGAGATGGGCAGAGACTATTTCAAATTAGTTGTATCCTTGCTTTTCAAGTACATCAGGAGCTATATGGTATAAAAAGTCCCAACAGTTGTGAATATGATAGCTGACCTTTAAAAAAATGTTTTAGGGTTGTAAGTTTTTTAAAAAACTAAAGCTTTTTCATCTGTAAAGGAACATGGGATATTTTTTGTTTGGTTTGGTTTTTGGCATTATTGTTTTGTTTGGAAATGAAGATCTGGAAATCTATAAAATTTACTAAGACAGTAAAAAGAGATTAATAGTATGGGCTAGAGGCTTTCTTACTTCCTCCAAATACAAATGCACGTTTTAATAAAAATTGTAATAATCACTAAGTTCCACTGAAAATTTACTAATTTGAGTTTCATTCCTTCTAATTTCAAAATCACAGGGAAAAAAGCTTACATTAAAGAGTGTTTTTTTTTACTAAAAAATTTAAACTAAAGCTTTAAAAATAACCCTAGTTAAATAACACATTAAGTAGTAAAACTGGTCCTTTTACCTGTTGACGAAAGTGATTTAGGACTTGTGGGGGTGCAAACGATAATTTCCCTCCCACCTTCTAAGTCCGTCTAGCTGGGCTAATCATCAGGTTAACATGAGACAGATTCACAGGAAAACATGTCCAGAACTTGCTAGAGACATGCACGTGGGGGTGCTGTGAGAATAAGAGACCCAAGGATGCACTGGGCCTTTAGGGTTTATCTGCCACTCTGGAAAAAGGAGAAGGAGGCGGAGGCCTGGGGTTTTAAAGAGAAAGCGAGTAACTCAGGGGAAGAGGAGAAAGAACAAACTGTGGTCAACAAACTCTTGCCGGGCCGTCCAGAGACAGTGGAGCATAGTGGGAAGTCCCACCCGTGGGCTTTGCTGGACTTCTCCCTGCCTGCCACATTTAGTGGGATGCCTTGGTGTTGCGGTGCTGAGGTGTGTGATGTTCCCTTCCTTTCAGCAGGTTTTTCTTTCTGAATTCCTTTAGGCAGGTGAAGGGGAAGGTCAAAAGTTCTTTCTTAGTCTTTTGTTTCTTAATGTCCTGCAAAACTTTGGTCACCTTCCACTTAAACTTTTCTGTGTAAAATGTGTATGTGTGTATCTAAATAAGTAGGTAGGTAGTTAGGTGTGTGTGTGTGTGTGTGTGTGTGTGAGAGAGAGAGAGAGAGAGAGAGAGAGAGAGAGAGAGAGAGAGAGAGGGGCTGACTCTACAAAAGGATTTTATAAAACATGCTATCTGGGAGCCCAACAGAGTAAATACTTTTTAGAATTTCCTTTAGAAAATTAGCACATTTCTGGATACTGGAGGTGTTGGAGTTCCAACTTCCTGGGATACTGTATTTCTGAACTGTGACCCCCAGCTGCTGCAGTAACATCTATCGAAGGTCCCAGGACAGGGAATCTAAGCCCTGTCCCAAGTTCCCACAGCTGAGACAGAGGCATGCCGAAAATGCCTGACAGCTCTCAGCCCACACATCCAGTAACAACTGGTTCCTTCCTCTTCCTGGGGAAGAGCAACATCCTCTGGGATGATAAGAAATGCACCCTGAGGAATGCAAGAACAGCAGTGAGCTTTTCACACAGGAAATTACTTCGGGAGCGCTCTGAAAACTGCTGTCTCCTGGACTGTCAGCTCATCACAAGCTTCCTGCTGACCTACACCACGGTTAACTATGGAGCCGAATGTCACTTGTGGGTCTTTCTTTCAGAGTTTTGTGGAAAACGGTGAACTTAGCTTTCAGTTGTTCTACAGATCTCTACCCACGTGGCTTGGAGTTATTTGGTGCTGCTTACACAGTGGAGCTAAGTTGCCTATGGTTTGTTTCACTGCTTGACAGCCAGCGATTTGGTAGGAGTGGGCAGGAGGTGTGCCAAGGTGAATTTTTCAGTCAGCTGTTTGTACTTTATGAAGTCAGGTTACGTAAAATACATGAAAGCCTCAGAGAGATTAAAAACCTCATCTTCCCAGTGAACTGGCTGTTAAGGCCAGTGTTGGTCCTTGTCTAGTTCTCTGTGTACTTTTCAGCTTCTTCGCTCTTTCTAAGATAGTCGGGCATCAGTAGGAGCTGGAATGCCGTGTGCACAGTCGAACGTGCTCAAGAATACATAAGCTCTGTTGCTTAAATTCCTCCAACCCTATCATTGAAAAATTCAAATGGACTTGAATTGACTCTTACAATTAATGAATGTTCTGGTATAATTTGACCTCTCTTTTTTTTACTAATTCCTACAATATTTTCGTTTTCCTTTGCTCGAGATGACCATGGCCACCACAAAGCCCAGTTTCTATATCACATGTGCTTTTTAAATGGCTTTCCAAATCTCTGCAGAATTTTGGTAGGTTTCAGTGTTTATGGTGGCAAAAATTTTTTTGTTTGGGTTACTTTACCAAAGCACATAAGAATTACGTGTTGTTTGTTTTCAGCTGAAGGGGACATGGAGAAGGAATGCCAGGCATTTCCTCTTCCTTTTCAGAATGTCTTCTTAATGAACATTCCTTTCCCCTCCTATGAGCAAACCATCCCGACTCAGTGAGAGGCCTCTGTCTACTTTTAATAATCCAGCCTCTTTGTTCCCATAGACCTGAAGAGGTGCTTGCTTCATGAATTTACTGTTTGCACCTCCGACCCCCCTTTGAGTCTTTACAAACTTTCTTCGCAAACTTCCAAACCCATTTAACCAGTTCCCTACATTAAATTCTATTTGTTAAAAAAACTGTTATATGGTTTCACTTTTCCTGCTGGATACTGAATGATCATCCTAAAGATTCTAAATTATTCTAAAGAAATCAGATGTATGGACAAAGACTTCTATTCAAAGATATTTATTCTAGCATCATTTACAATAACAAAAAAATGGACACAAATCAAATGTCCTTTAAGACAGAATTTAGTCAAATAAAAGTATAGTATATGAGTAGGTGGAATATTGCTTCACCAAGGGGGTTAATACTCTTCCCTTCGCTCCTCCGGTACCAGATTGTTGTTGGGGGTGGTGCAGGGGGAAGCGCTGGACTGTAGGGACCTGTCACTCTAACTGGGGAGTGGAGTAATAAAAAGCCCACAGAAGTTTCGAGAGCTGATTGATTCTTTTGAAAAAGCACCTTGTCCATCCCAAGTCCAGTCTAATATAATCCGGGGAATGAAGAAGCCCTCTCTCTCTCACTCCGTCACCCGGGGGGCACACAACCAGGTGCATCTAGCAGCTACAGGACCGGCAGCAGGTGGTATGGGCTCCAAAATGACTAAACTCTGCCCCTTGCCCACCTGGGAATGCACTCACCCTGTGTGGTGCACGCTTTCTCCATAGCCACGTGGCCATAGCAGCTGCATTGCTGGCAGCCACGTGGACTGTGCCACTGGAGCAGCTGAAAACAAGCTCAACTGTCACAGGTGGGCACAGGTAACCAGGTTCTTGGTGGTCACGAACAAAGCGTTGAACCAAACACACAGATGGTTTATAGCAGAGAGAGGGCAGATTTATTAAGCAATAGTACACTCCACAGAACATGGGAGCGGGCCAACTCTGAGCAGAGATTGACCTCCGGGGCTGAAGGACTGTATTCTTACAGGGTGGATATTTCCTGGCTAGTTTGGGTGGGCTTTTATTGCACATGTACAAGTAATTACCTTACTTTAAAGCTAATGCGCTTGGGGTCTCCCATGATTTTCCCTGATTGGTCACCAGGGAATGGGTCCCACAATGTTAATTTATTATAATGCTATTATGATGAAGCAGGAGTAATGTAGCATCTTCTGTGCAGGTGCATTCATGAGTCACCGTGATTCAGCGCTTTTCTAGAAAGGGGGGACAACCAGTCTTAGAACAGGGTCTCTGTCCTGCATTGACGCCCTTTATCTTAGCTCTGGGCACCTCCGGAGTTTCCTCCTTCCTCACCATCTCCTGTCTCAAAGCTACCTGGATGGAGACTGAGGCAGCTTAGCAGATGCCTGTGGGCTCCAAAAGGACTAAGCTTTAATATGAAGCAGAAACGCTGGACATGGGTTTTTGTCTTGGCCTTGCTGAAGACATGGTTGACTCTTCCCATAGCAGAACAAACAGAAACTGTAATGGGGTAGCTTGGAGCAGAAGTCCCTGGAAAACATGGAAACCCCCCAAAAGGAAAAAGGCAGGGGATGAGAAAGGGTGTGATGGAGCAGAAGGCACAGCGCTTAGGGCATATTTGCATCACAAAGGCAGATTAAAACAGCCTATCAGGAAAGGAGGGGCTGGGAAGGAGGCTGATGCCAGGGACAAACTGTAAACATAGACAAAGGGACAGTGAGAACCTGGGCTGGCAGAGTCACTCCTGACACAGCTGGGAGTGGGGGGGTGGGGGGAGCAAATACAGCACCTGCCTGAGCTGCAGGGGCCATATGCCCCACCCTGGACTAACAGATACATGTGTGCCTGAGCTGGCTGGGAAACTTGCTGTTAATAAAAATGGCAGCCAAAAGAGGGTCAAAAACACTGGGGAGCTGACAAAAATGTCGGACACTAATGTACCATAGAATAGCCAGATATTCAGTCAAGCAAGAATTTCTAAGCCAAACCTTAAAATTGCAGTGTGCAGACAAACACGAGGTCCGAACGTCTGGAGGTCTGGGGGTATGTGGGCTTTTTGCCCTGGCCCTAGCTAGTCCAGTCGGTCACAGGGAACCTTAGGTCCAGAGACTTGGTGGGTTCCCAGAGACCTCTGGGTTCAGACACGTCCTCAGTGCCCCTCCCACACAGAAGATGGCTGGTGGCTCTAGGGGGACCTGCCTGGCCAAGCACACAGACACACACACTGGTGAGCTAATGGCTGGAGTAAAGGCAGCTCTGGAGGAGAGGAATGGACACTGTGAGGACTCAGGCAGGTTGCTCACAGACTTGTTGGAGACCCTTGGAGCTGAACTGGGACTGGGAACGCTGAGCTACAGACTTCTGTGTTTCTGAAGGAC
Organism: Macrotus californicus; assembly: GCA_007922815.1. Taxonomy (NCBI): domain Eukaryota; kingdom Metazoa; phylum Chordata; class Mammalia; order Chiroptera; family Phyllostomidae; genus Macrotus; species Macrotus californicus. Next base: position 1,784 of record VMDR010021307.1, on the reverse strand, counting down.
GGTGCTTCTGAGTGGCGTTCTGAAGCTGGTCTGGCTTGGCGGAGGGTGGCAAGGCCGTTCGTGTTTGGGTGTTTTAAAGGGAGAGGGGTTTAATGGCAGGAAGGCTTGTTCTCTCTCTCGCACTTGCTTGCACACTTGCTATGGAGAAGTCACTCTCTTGCTTTGGGGCTTGATACAAGCTCCCTCTCTCTTTCTCTCTGGGCTTTTGGCATTTGTAAGTTCCGAGCCTCTGGCCCTGCTGCACACATGGTGGGAGTGCTCATGGGACCAGGCAGATGCTGGGCCCACTAGGGGCTGAGACCCCACAGGTGATGGGAGCCCACTCCTGAAGGCAGGCTCCAGCGCTGGGACATGTGCCTCCCTGGGCCCCCGTCTCTGGGACACTATGTACGGCACACAGGTCCTGGACCAATCCTCGGGGACTGAGTGCACCGCAGATCCCGAGGGAGAGAGCTGCTGTGAGAGGGGCAACTCCGAAACCTATGAGTGCATGTGCCAGAGAGGATGGAGATCTGTGCGCGTGGCCAGCTGATGGACAGATAAAGAAATGGGGAACTTCCGGGCGTGGTTTGGGCTTGGAGTCTTTTGGAGAGCAAGGGAAGTTCTGGGTCTCCTGGGAGAGAAGGGCTCAGAGCAGGAGTGCTCTGTGCCGCCCTCAGGGTTAGAACCCTGTTCCCTCAACACAAATCACTGGGTCACGTGTAAGGGCGCCGTGCGGTCGAATCCCAGTTTGTACAGAATGTGACATTGGAAACTCAGGTCGTAGCTTCTATTTCCACACAAGTGAACCATGCCATTACCACAGTCTCCTGTGCATGGGTCTTTGGAATGCTCTCCTTGTGATTCTGTGGAAGACCTAATTTCCACCAACAACACTGGGTCAGTAGAAAAATTAATAAGGAGAAAACCATTGTTAACATGCTGGAGCATAGTCTCCCAGGAGGAGGTTGTGGGTATTAGAACCTATAACTTAAGAGAAGAGGCCCTGCCCTCTATCCCCTGGAGCTCAGACAACAGACCTCATGGAGCTGGACCCTGACCATGGCGGGGCACCGGCCAGCTGGTTCTCGTGTGTCTGCAGAGGTTAAAAGCTGTCGCTGGGAAGCAGCTGACAGGAACAGAAAGCACACTTGGAGCAAGTCTCTTCTGTGCCTCTGGTCTCCGGTGTCCTCTCTGTGCCATCTATTGACAGAACCAGCTGACAAGAGAAAACTGTAGTTTGCAGACTCCTGGTCTGAGTATCACAGAGCAGGCTCTTGAAGGGTGGGTGTGGAATCAAGAGACATGTTCCGTAAGAAGAATTACTGAATTAAAGGATAGGACTTTTTTTTTAAAAAGGCTCTCTAAGGCAAATTCACCGTAGGATTATGTATACGAGTTTGGATTCCTTCTGGTAATATATGAGCATGCCTATCTTCTACATTACAACATATATACTATGTTATATGTATTTAGTTATTAATTATTTTTTAAATAACCTTCAAAAATGTAATAAGCAAGAAATATTAAATTAATTTCTATTTTTTAGGACTTGTGAGCTTTAAACTTTTTGACAAATAAAAATCAGACCTATTCAAGGTATACAAAGTAATGTGCTTATTACACCACAATCCAACTAATTAACATATTTATTACCTCTTATTACTGTGACTTGTGAGCATTGACTTTATCTTACAATTACTATTCATTTATATTTCTATGAATTGCCTATTTGTATACCCTGCTCATTTTTGTATTTTGTTTATTTTAAATTTGCATTTTAAACTGTCATTATAATTTAGACA
>VMDR010021306.1:0-16926 GCA_007922815.1 Macrotus californicus | reverse complement strand
AACCATCCAGGTAAGATGAATCTGGAGAATATGGCAAGGTTGACAAGTAAAACCTCTACAGAAAGACTTGTGCTCTTAAACAAGAAGAATCCTGGTTGTGAAGACGCCAGTTTCACCTAAACTAGTTTGTAAGTTCAATATGATCAGAATTTCCTGAGGGCGAGGGCTATCAATAAATCTTCACCTATAACAATGAAAATGTAAGAACAGCCAGGAAAATTCCCAAAAGCAAGAGGGAGCATCTGCCTCACAGGACATCAAACCCTACAATAAAGTTATAGCAATTAAAACTGTTTAGTTCTAGAGAAAAACTGAAACATTGAAGGAAAACAGTTGAGAAAGAGGCCTAAATACATATAGGAATTTTAATAGAAGTGGCATTTCGATTCAGTAAGGAAAAGAAGAAAAAAATTTAAATGGTGTTAAAACATGTTTGAAGAAGGCTTCAAAGCACAGGACAAAAAACCCTAAAAGCCAAAAAATAAGACTGATAAAAATGACTACATTTCAATTTAAAGCTTTTGATAGAAAAATATATGTAATAAAGTTGATAGACCAACAACAAATATTGGAAAGCATATATGTACTGCATTTGAAGCACAAGGGCTAATTTATTTCTGTTTAAAAAGAATTCATTCCCCCCCCCAAAAAAAACTCACACAAATTTTAGAAAGGAAAAGATCCACAATACAATAGAACAATGGATATTATATAGCTGAGCCTTGAACAACACAAATTTGAACTGTGTGGGCCTTGCTTATATATGGATTTTTTTCATGAAATACCTGTACTTTTTTCTCTTCTGCCTTGAAACTCTACGGACGCAGAGGGCCAGCTGTATACATCCATCTACACCATTTTACATAGGGGACTTGAGCATCCTCCAGTTTTGGTATCAAGGAAGGTCCTGTAGCCAATCCTTGCATGTACTAAGGGACAACTAAGCTTTTAGGGAGTCAAGAGTCATGCACAGATTTTCAAATGGACTAAGGTTGGCACCCCTAACCCCTGCATTGTTCAGTGGTCAACTGTGTACATCAAAAGTTTATAGAAAATAGAAATACAAACGGCCAATCAATTATTTGAAAAGATATTCAGATGTACAACCTCGTTAGTAATTAAAGAAATGTATGTGGAAAAAATAGTAAAATGTTATTTTGTACCAGTCCAACGAGCAAAAATTAGAAAGCTTGATAAAACCCAGTGTCAAGAGTGAGGAAAGTAAGAAATTTTCCATATTCCTAATCTCTCCAGTTATTTTGATCCCTCACATTAGTGGCTGCTCTGGGTTGGTTTCTCTGCCCTTCACCTTTTCACTCCAAGTATGTTTTCAGTTCCTTACCTTTTCAAAACTAGAGGAGCGGAGACCAGAACGCGGTGTTAAATAAAACTCTACAAGTGATTGAGAATAATAAAAGTAGAGTTTGAAGACTGACCTTTGCTGCTACAGAAAGTGGCCACTTACAAATTGACCCTACCCTAAATTCCCTATCTGAGGTGCTCTCATTTCAAGCCCCAGGATGACTGGGATAAGTGATTAATTTTTTCAGTAGACAAAAATCATAATAGCCAATAGTATCTTTCTCAAAATCTGTTAGATTGCATCAATCATATAGCTGTCCATCTCAAAATACATCCAGCGTTACTAAATTGAACACAATATCTCTAACTGCAGTATCTACAGTCAGATCCATGGAGACTTCAAGTCTTTGTCAAAAACTCTAGGTAATTACTTATTTACACTCTTTCTGATGAAGAAGCCAAATCAAAATTGCTGCAGCTATGAATTAGTAATCCCTCTACCTCCAGGAATCAAAGACTCTCCAAAAAGTAGTTATCTCAATAAAAGAGAATCTAAGATCTTACCCACTCAAACACTTCACTTCATGTACATTTAAGACTGTGCATATGTAACTTGTATATTTAGGACAAATTGGTGAATGCCCTTTAAAATAATCCATTGGCCATTTAGGTTCAGGAGACAAAGTGCATCTCCAAGAGTAGAACCTATTTGAAAAATTAACTGTCCTCTACCAAGATCAATCTTAGACAAACTTGGGGCCTGATTAAAGTTTATCTTGGGCACATTTGCTTCCCCTTTGGATCTCCACTCTCTTCTAGCACTGAACCACTCTTCCAAGAGCATGTCTTCTTTCTGATTCTTAACAACCCGCTGAATTGTTACACTAACTCAGACATCACCTGGTTCTTTCTACTTGCAATCTGTGATTTAAATTAGAAAGTGCAAAATGACACTAAAACTCTTCAAAGGCATTTTCCTTGGGATACAGGAAAAAGCAAACATCTTAGAGCAGGAGAGGCATTGAGATACTTCAAATCTTATCACTTAATCTAATTGTAAACCTTCCCCTTCTCCTCACCTTTCATTTGCTTCTTCTGTTGCTACAGATAGATACAAAGGAGAGTGCTCTGATTTTATTAAGAATTTTCAAGAGCGAAAGAGAAAAAAAATCAACTCAACTTTTTAAAAAAATGCACTCATATTGCAAAAAAAGGCAATCAAGATAGCTGTAGAGAAATCTCACAACATGGAAATTAGAGCCCATCCCGCACTGATCAGGCCCACAGCTGGTAATTAGGAAGCTTAAAGGGAGTTTTGTGACACATTTTTATAAATTTCCACGAACAGACTGTCTCAACTCGACTCACCATCTTTTCTTTGTCCTTTTCTTTTCCAAATGAGTCTTTTAATCTCTCCACATGTTTTCAAAATAAAGAACTCTTTACTCCAGTCATCAACAGACACACCCTGCTGCGAACTGCAGATGGACTACAATCTGCTTAGCTCAACTGAAGGCTGGATCTTGTTCATCAGTTTTCAGACACTGCTTTATTTACCTTCCTAAACACCATCCATTGCCCACAATTCAAAGAAAAGTACACAGACTCACAGTGATCTTTCTGCAGAGCTTTCGTTCTCTTTAATGATCAAGACGACAAATTTTATGTAGGGGTGTAAAAGACAGGAAACTATCTGGCAGAAGTTTGAAAGCATCAGAGGATGGCTTTAAAGATTCTGAAGATTAGATTAGAAAGTTTTCGGGATGTTTGAAGAATAAAGCAGTGCATTAATTAAGGAAATTTGACTTGATTTAGAAGAGACTTCGCCATTAAACATGCCTCAGCCATTACAGTTCCCGAAGTTGCTGTGCTAGTAAGTGGAAACTTTTGTCTACCTACGTCATAGTATCTTTAAACATACTTGGCTTCTTCATCATGGAGCACCGAGGCAAGCAGCGTCTAAGAGGGCCCCCATGATCCCTGCTTCTTGGTATTTCTCAAGGAATCTCCTCCCCTTGAGTCATTTTCTTCTAATCAGTAGAATGAGGCAATGTTGATGAGTTGTCACCTCTGTGATTAGGTTGCAGAAGACTGTGACCTGCCTCTGGCCTATGGACTGTCTCTTTTGGTGGCTTTCCTAAAGCAAGCAATCTGCCACGTTTCAGGGAGTAGAGCATCCTTGCCACATTGCAAGGAATTGAGGGCAATATCTACCAACGGTCAGCTAGGTACTAAGGCACCAAAGTCCAAGATCCCTGGAAGAACTGAATCCCTCTCACAACCATACAAGTGAACTTGGATCCTTCCCCATTTGAACCTTCAGGTATGACCTTAGCACTGGGAGACCCCTGACTGCAACCTTGTAAAAGACCACGAAGCAAAGGATCAAGCCAAGCTATGCCAAGATTCCTGACCCAAATAAATTGTGAGGTAATAAATATATGGTTGCAAGCCATTAAGTGTTCGGGTGATTTGTTACTCAGCAATAGATAACAAACACAAGTGCTTATTTCCCATTCTGAAAATGGCCATAATTCCCACAAATTTTTATAGATATAAGTTACTGTTTTGAACAAAAATGGGGCTCTGCAATAAATCTGACAAATTCAAGTGACCGGAAGCAACCTCAGGGGTTGATATAATCATAAATTCCTACCTGGGCAGGTCTTGATGGGTCATCATGCCCCAGGCATATAACTTCTTTAGTAAAAGGTTTATCTTTGCCTTAAGCAAGCTCTGACCATTGCTCTTACACATCTAGGTTAAACACCTTTGAAATGCCAGAGTAATCCTCTTTTCCAGGCCCTTCAGTGGCATAACCACCCTCAAGAGAGCACATGATCTTGTTAACTATCCCGGAACTGGCAACACAGAGATCAGGCAGCCTTGCCTTCTCTCACCTTCCTATAATCTTCCTTATGCTCTCTCCTTAATTCCAAATGTATGAAAGGAACTGTAAAACTGCCATTTGATGCAGCATTTGAGATCCTGCTTCCCCGCATGTGGTCAGTTTGGTTCAAATAAACTCTTAGAAAAAGTTTGTACAGGTTTGAACATTTTCGCATTGACATCGTATACTTGTGAAATGGCTTACCAAGCCCTGGCTGGTGTGGCTCAGTGGATCCAGTGCCAGCCTGCAAACCAGAGTCACCAGTTCAACTCCCATGCGTAGGCACGTGCCTGGGTTGCGGGCCAGGTCCCCAGTAGGGGGCGCGCGAGAGGCAACCATACATTGATGTTTCTCTCCCTCTCTTTTTCCCTCTTCCTCTCTCTAAAAATAAATAAATAAAACTATTTTTAAAAGTGGCTTACCAGTTTTCCCTAATACGCTGTTTTTAAAGTTTAGTTTTAGCTACAGCAAGACTCAGTGGAACTAATAAGCAAGAGAATCAGAGGCTAAAACTTCTGGCTCAGAGTATAGACAAAGGTATTTGTAGTTTGGAAGATTGTTGGGAATAATTGAGTTATTTTAGGGAAGGCCTCTTTCTCAGTTTTGCCTGTCAAATATTCTACCATCTTGTTTAAATGTCTGGAAATGTGTAATTACAACTTCCTTTGGCTTAAATTACTACTGCCTTGTCTCTGTTTACAATGAAAGTATCTCAGGGAGGTAACTCAAGTGTGATGTTATCAATTTACACCTTTATCCAAGTATGTGAGTCAGTTGTTCTGTTTCAGATTTCTTTGAAAGCAGGTTTTTATAAGGAAAGGGGACTGGGTCCTGAAGGAGTAGAAAAACTGCAATATTAAAAAAATCAAAAAATTTTATCAAGTGCTAATCCTTCCTGGTTCAACCCCAAGAAAATGGGCACTCAGGAGAGATTGAAAAACCCATTTCCCCCCTTTTTGTGCCTCTTTGCCATATCTTTTTACTATGCCTCTGTGATATTGTGATAAAATAAGAAATATATATTTGGTCTTATCCCAGGTTCCAGACACAAGGTCTTCTAAAACCCTTGGAATTTCCTCAGTGACAGGGGTGAGAAAAACATCTTTTGTAATTCATACCGAGGCCCTGTCAACCGCACCTGAGTGTGTACTAATGCAGTGACTTGGTGAGTCCCTGGAACAGGGGCAATCATAGTCATCTGCAGCAGCCGTTCTCCTCACTGAACACACCAGGACACAAATAAGCAATTTTAATACAATGCACTAACTTCTGTGGCATGTTCTGGCACTAGGAACAGAAGTAACAGGCACAGCATTACAATAATAATGATGAATAAGATTTAGTGAGGACCTACTATATATGAATGTGCCTGGCATTCTGCTAAGCACTTTAAGTACTTCACCTATTTTAATACACGTCCCAAGTCTATGTAACGGATATTAATAAGATTCCTATTTTACAAACAAACAAATAAAACCTCAAGCCTAGATAAAACAAAGAACTTATAAGGCAGAGTGTGACAGGTTGGTTCCCCAAGACTCTGAGATGAAGATTCAGGTGCCTGAGGTCTTTAGGGAGCAGACTTTTGGGGGATCAGTTCCTAAGGAGGGAGGTAAAGGAAGCAATGGGACAGAAGCTGAGCTGGGATGCAACCTCAGCAAAAGCCCAGCCAACCTCATGGGACCTCTAAAGCAGGATGGCCCCTCAGAATTGTCTGAGCTGGGGAAAGGGGGTGCTTCAGCTGGACATTGGATATAGGCTACTCCAGGAGGATGACATGACCTTGGGCAGGGCAGCTCTCTCAGGTGAAGCAACCCCTGAAGAAAATTGACAGCTGAGCACTCTCTGCCACTTGCAGCAGCTGAGAGACATGTTCTTCATCCCAGCAGCACAATCTGGGGACCTGAGGCCTGGGCAGCATGGAACAGCACCCACTGTGCACAGGTCAACTATTGTTCGGGCCCATTCCTCTAAGATGTTAAAGAGTGTTCTTAGAATGAAAACTGTTCTCTTTTAACTAGAACAGCCTCTTTGATTGTGAAAGAAGAGACCCCTCTGAACTCAGGTAAATGAAAAAGAAGTAAGACAAAGAAGGAACTAAATTGCCCCACAATATACAGCAACTTGGAAGGGAGGTGCTTGGAAAGACCCTGGAGACTCAGAGAAAAAAACAAGGAGAAAGGAGAACAGTGTTCCGCAACACAGCAGCAGGTGACACCTGGGGACAAGGATTGTCTGAGAGAGGCTACACACCTAGGGTTGGCCAAGAATCTAAACACCAAATATTTAATTTTAGGTTTTTCACTGTAATATACCGTTCAGTGATCCCCCTCTCTTATATTGGAAACTTCAGGAAATCTCTTTTCCATACAACACTTTTTTGCTAGTGGTGCTTTTGGGGGACATAGAAGGAGCTGGTCTGCCTAGGGAGAAGCAGGGAAGCAAGTTGGGTAAGTAAAAATTCAAAAAGCAGAAAGTTGTAAGCCTCCCTGAGAACATCTGGAAATGTTGGGAAAATCTTTGGGCCTTGTATTATATGTGGGTTGGGGACCAAGCCAATGTACTTGGCTACTAATGGATAAAGTTATCCACAGAAACTTGAAAGCCTTTGAAATATCCAGTTTATATTTTCCCCAAAGAAAAAGTGATAAACTCTGCTTGGTAAAATCAATGAAGACTTCAGAGAGAGGAAAGACAAATGAGCTGGGTATAAAAGGATGAACAGGAGTTTCTTAGGTGGATGGACAGAGGTAAAGCAGGTGTGATTAAACACATTCCAGGCACCTAATTGTTTCAGGTTTTTATGGAAGCTCCATCATACAGATGTGATTAAATCATTAGTTATTGATGATTAACTCAGTCTCCACCCCTTCTCCCCTCCCTGGAGGTCAGAGGCTGGTTGAGTTGAAAAGTTCCAACCTTCTAATCACATGGTTGGTTCCTCTGGCTACCAGTGGCTACCCTAAGGCAATCTAAGGGCCTACCAAGTAACCTCATTGGCATAAATGATTGGAAAGGGACAACTTGTATAAAGGCTCAAGGTGAATTAGAAACCATGCCAAAAACAACAGTGAGTTTGAAGGACAGAGGGTCAAACAAGGAAAGAGACTGGAAAAGAAAAGAGATTGGAGCATCGGGCAAGGAGATGACTCAGGGCTTTGTATGCCAGGCTACAGGGCTTAGGTTTCTTTGTGGAACCTCCTGCTTCTCAAACTAATGTATGTCCACCCACTGGAGCACACGTGGTTGGCTAGAGCTTATAGAAAAACACAAATGAATGGGGCTCATATTTCTGGGTCATAAATTTTACATGAAAATATCAGGGAAGGACATGTTTTTTAGATTAAAACAAGCATGGTACTATTTTGTAGTAATATACAAAAATGCATGATTTTAACATAAGAAATAAGGTTTCACATAAAGTTCTTGATTGATTCAGGCTGTTCTTGCTCATTCTCTGCCCTCTGCTATGAGAAATGTTGATGAAACAATAATATAAATGATAGAAAGTTTCAAGCAGCAGAGTGAGATAATCAGCAATTATATTTAGTTTCACATTGTTCTTATTTCATGTGCTTTAATTTTATATATCCTAAAATATTGTGCTGTCATTAGTAACATGGAAAGAGGATGGAGACAAAGAGACAATGACAGGAAACACATGGAGACACATGTGTGTGCTGCAGACCAGGCTGGGCTTCATGACATGTCTGTACCTTGATGAAGGTGCCCACAGGTCCTTGATTTGCTTGGTCCCCAACTTCACTGTTTGGAGATGTGGGTTTTTATCAGGTCATTAGGTCACCCATGATGGAGTAGATCCTAGAGGGCTGAGTCCCACTAACTAAACCACAAGAGATACCTCACAACACTATTGACAATGTATCCTTCTAGTGGCTAAGATTCTTGTGTCTGTTCCCTAAATATTTGGAGGGACTTCCAAATGAAGAACTATGAAGAGTCTCCCTTCACACCAGCCTGTAAAGATGGTGCCTTGTTCTGGGACCAAAGAAAATTAATGTTATAACTTTCTTAAGCCAAGTAGATCTACAGTTAAAAGGTCCTTTCCTACTAGATATTTACATAGTTGACCAGAAGAAAGATGAAGAACATACAAATTCCTGCCTGAGTTGCCTTTGTTTAAAAATCCTAATTCCTAGAATATTTTGGAGATTTACCATTTGGTTCACGTTCTAATGGACTCTGTCTGGGCAGGAGTAGAAAATGGACAGGCTGCAATGACTTCTGCAGAGAAAGGCCTGAAAAAGAGTCAGGACACCCCTCCATTTCCCAGAGTTCTAGCTCAGAAATTCCTACAAAGGTTTGGCTGTTGGCTCTGAGCATCCCCTGTGTGTCTAGCTGCAAACACAAGTGACATGATGACAGTTCAGGGTCTCAGATACCTAGGACACTGAAACAACCTTTTAATAAATGGTTGAAAACATCTGTGGGTATTCTAGTTTTTGGACTGAATTTGAAAGGGATTTAAAAAGCTTATGCATCCTTTCAATCGATTTCTGTCTCCTTATGTCCTAAAATTTTCACCTTATGGTGAAATAATCAAAGTATGCTGTAAGGCAGAAGAGGGGTCCCTAATTTTGGCAGATCCTGACACATCATGGTCCTCTTACACCTTGAAAAAAACAAATTATGCTTTCACAAGGTCATGTGGTGAACACAGAATCAAAGCCAAAGGAACTAGGTGGTGCCATGACAAATTTCCCTCAGACTGGGACAGTGGGGCTGACTCAGTGGGCCTCACTAGCAGCTTACTTTCTAGGTGTGCTGGAGACACACCTTCTGTCAGAAGGGTAAACACAAACACGCCTCACTTTTTGGATCTTCTCTTTCTGCACTGCACGGAGACTAACCCCTTCTGTTATAAAATTACTTCAGGGAAATTAAAATAAATTAGAGCACACATTCTCTTACATTAACTGCATTTCAATGTCCTCAGTGAGATCTTGGGAATTTCATAGCCCAGTGAATCATGAGGGTGCCATTTTCTATGATTTCCTTCAAACTCTGAGGTCTCTTGCTCCTTGGGAACCCAATGAAAGCCAAGCTTTCCATTAATGCTGTTTTACCAAAGGGATGAAAGTACACAAAACACAATCGTTTCTCAATTATTAAAGATCTGCTGATTAACTGATGCTGATAGGTGATGTGACAAATTGAGTTGTCCTTTAGAAAAAACTACCCCCAAATAAAGTCCTTCAATAATTAATTCCCCTTGGTTAGTGCCCAAGTCCTGCCTGACACTGAGCAGAGCAAACAGCTTTTATTGAGGTCCCAGAATATCCAAGATATCTTTGTCCTTCCGCTCAATTAACAGCGCTATGCAAGGGCAATGGAGTAACTATGTGGGTACCCCTGACTTTGAGATATCTAAAGGAATTTTTTTCCTTTCCTCTAAAATCTACTGTGATCAAAGAAGACTTAAGGGTGTCAAGAAGAAAAACAAGCTAACACGATTTGTATTGAATTTTGAAAAATCTTTCCCTGTAGCCATGGGTAACTGGATAAGAAAATATTAAACAAGTCCCTTTGGGGATATTACATGATGGTATTCCATTTTATGCCCTGCCTCCTGCATTGGGAATTTCTTCAAGATACAGACAGGCTCTGAGACACAGACTTATATAAATAGAAGCATTGCTCAGTGATAAGATTACCCTTGGCGATAAGACAAAATTACTTATAAATAATAGATCATGGCATTGGAAGAAAAAGAAAAGATTTCTGGTCTTGGCGCTATAAGAAAGAGCCCATGTATTTTAGAGGTTATCCATAATGCTGCAAAGAGGCACATGCAAAATTATTTCAGATACACAAGGACACTGTGATGATGAACATACTTGATTTACCATTTTGACAGAGCAACCGAATTATCTCCTGCACTCCCTAGGTTCACTTCCCTACCCACATCTAAGAGTGACAATGGATACTGTTGAATTCTTGCTCCCAGAGCCGTGGAAGAGACACATTACATGACTAGTTAATATTTTCCTTCACTGGGGAGTAAGACTCCTAGGTAACTATAAAAATCAGAACTCCTTCTGTTAGCCAGCTATGTAATTAATTAGGGTCTGAACTGTCAATGTTAAATATGCTAATTATATGCTTAAGAACACTGATTATAATTTTTAATCTATCACTCTGCTGGATATGGTACCTTCTGGATATATAATTACATAGCCAAGGAATCTTAAAATACTCTCAGGTTGCCTTTTCTCAGTCAAGTCACATCATTCATGTAGTTAACACAATTTTTGGTCATATAACCACAGAAACATATTGGGACTTCTTCCCCAACTTTGCCAGAAATTTTCCGACACATCCCTAATTCTTCATCTGAAATACTCATCCTTTCTTTTTCCTTTCATCTAAAAAATTATTTTCCATCAGGCAGAATAATGCCCCCAGAGACTCCAGAGCTGTAAAACAAGTCCCTCCCTTGGGGAAGACAGAAGGAAGAAGACTCAGCAGAGTGTCTTATCTCTAGTCTAGACTGTGACTTCTGGAAATTCTAGGATGCCCGCTCTCATAGCCTCTGGGATTTAAAAACAAGCTTAAATGTAAAAATGATACTCAGCAGGTCCCATACCTCCTCCCACTCCTGGAAATATATATTTCAGACAAGCCAGGATTCCTATAATTATATTAACCATTTCATATTACATCACAAGTGTAGGGACCATCAACAAAGTTTTCGCTAGACCACGCCTCAGCCCAGATCTGTGACATTAGTAGTCTGAGGAGCCAAGCAGAGCGTAGTGAGAACTGACAACATAGTCATCACTGCCTCTGCAACTCTCAGAGGCTCCTACCCCTCAGTAAACACTCCACAAAGGGAAGGAACAGTCTTCTAACTTACAAAGTCACGGGGAGATCAGGCAAAGATTTATACCTCTGCTAGTGCATGCAGTGGAGGCAACAGGGATCACCTCAGGCCTCTGACATACCTTCCAATGGGCATGATGGCACCCAACCTCTATGACATTCAAACTGAAGCTTCAGAAGGAGACAGAATCAGTCCATCACCAGCTGCCTCGCTGGCCACAACAGCAAAAGGGAGCAAGGCCTTATGGACCCACCCGTGATACCACATCCCTTGGAACTCCCAGAAATTCTTGGAAAAGGAAAGTTTTTGCAAGGAGGCTGCTGTGTAAACAAGAGGAGGGAGAAGAACCCTTTGGCTGGGACAATGTGCTGAAGGTTGTTCATTTTTCCTCAGATACCCAAGCCTGGAACACATGGGGTTCACAAGTAATTACAAAACAGTGGAAAAGGAGGTAAAACTGGGAGAGGGCCCAAACAACCAGAAAGCAGAAAAGATATGTGAAGTGAGGAAAACAAGGGGTTGGAGAGTCAGGGAAGGCCTAAGAAATGACAAGGCTTAAGCTAAGGCAAAAAAATGAGACACTCAACAAGGCTGGCTGGCGATTACAGGAGAGAAAGCAGCTTTAACAAAGGCCCAGAGGAACACACCACAGGGTGAGTTTGGAAAACTTTGGAAGGTGGGTCAGTGCAGCTGGAGCGATGACAGAAGAAGGGGGGCAGGAGGTGTCTGGGGGCTCTGAGAACCACTTCATTCACCCTGAACTATTTGGTAAAACACTGAGAGGCACTATTGCTGAGTGCCACAACCTCGTGAGATTTGCATTTGGGAAAGACTGGACAGAGGTAGGGTGGAGGAGAGACTGGAGGTGGGCACGGCTGCAGGGGGGAGTCGGTCCAACCCTCCAGGGCAGAGAGGAATACGGTCTTTACCAAGACAGAGACAGTGGGAATAAGATGAGGCACTGTTGCTGGAAAACTTCTTCTGAGCAGGAGGAATCAGAACAACACCTTACCTTGCTAGTTTCTGAACTCAAATCCAGCTCCTTCATCCTCACACAAACCCACCACGGAAAGTATCTCCCATAATGTCTTACTTCTCCTTAAAGAAATGGGCTCCACCCAGAAATAAACCCACGCCTATGTGGTCAATTAATATTTCATAAAAGAGGCAAGAACATACAAGTGGTGTTAGGAAAATTAGACAGATGTAAAATAATAAAACAAGATCACCTTCTTACACCACATACAAGAATAAACTCAAAATGGATTAAAGACTTAAATGTAAGACTCGAAACCATAAAACTCCTAGAAGAAACAATAGGCAATAAAATCTCTGACATGTCTTTTAGCTATATTTTTTTCTGATAAATCTCCCCGGGCAAGGGAAACAAAAGAAAAATAAATAAATGAGACTACATCAGACTGAAAAGTCTTTGCACAGCAAAGGAAACCATCAATAAAACAAAAGACAACCTACTGAATAGAAGAAGATATTTACCAATGATATGTCTGATAAGGAGTTAATATCCAAAATTTATAAAGAACCTATATAACTTAATACCCCAAAAAAATTCCAATCCAATTTAAAAAAACGGACAGAGGACCTGAACAGACACTTCTCCAAAGAGGACATATAGATGGCCAATAGACATGTGAAAAGATGCTCAACATCACTAATTGTCAGAGAAATGTAAATTAAAACCACATTGAGATATCACCTCATCCCTGTCAGAAAGGCAATCATCAATAAGTCAACAAACAAGTGTTAGTGAGGATGTGGAGAAAAGGGAACACTCGCGCATGTTCATGGAAATGCAGATTGTTGGAGCCACTACGGGAACAGTGTAGAGGTTCCTCAAAAAATTTAAAATGGAACTGCCTTACGACTCAGTGATGCCACTTCTGAGTATATATTTAAAGAAACCCAAAACACTAATTAAAAAAAAATACATGCACTCCACTCCATGTTCACATCAGCATTATTTACAAGAGCCAAGCTATGGAAGCAACCCAAGTGCCCATCAATAGACAAAGGGATAAAAAAGTGATGGGACATATATGCAATGGAATATTATGCAGCCATAAAAAGAATGAGATCTTAGCATTTTCAACAGCATGGATGGACCTGGAGGGTATCATGCTCAATGAAATAAGTCTGTCAGGAAAAGACAAATACCATATGATCTCACTTACATGTGAAATCTAAAGAATAAAATAAATTAAAACACATAATTGAAACAGACTCAGACACAGAGAACAGATTGATGGTTGCCAGAGGAGAGGGGTTTGGGAGACTGGGAGAAAAAGGAGAAGGGATTAAGTATAGAAATTGGTAGTTACAGAATAGTCACAGGGACATAAAGTACAGCACAGGGAATATAGTCAATAATACTGTAATAACTATGTATGGTGCCAGGTGGGTGCTGAAAATCTTCAGGGAAACACTTTGTAAAGTATACGATTATCTAACTACTATGCTGTACCCCTAAAACACTAACATAAAATAATATTGAATGTAAACTGTAACTGAAAAATAAAATTTTAAAGATAAAATAAAAAATTTTAAAAAAAGGAAAGAAATGAGCTCCAGGTAGTTAACTCAGAGGTAGGACGTCTCCTCCCAGGAAAAAGAGCTGGTGCTTTTTCCTCAATGCCACTATGCCTGCACATAATGAGCTTATGCTTTCAAAGCTGCTAACCAGCCTCAGAGAAAATACATGCAATTTGAGAGAAATCCCACTGGCAAGCAGACCATAAGGAAGAGAAATTCTCAAGGAAAAAATAGTTCTTTCTGTTGTTCAGAAAATAACACCGCTCTGAAAGTCATGTTTTTGAACAGTTAAGCAACCAAAGAATTACACGAGAGATCTATGAGGGTTAGTTTTTAATTTTTAAAATATTATATTACTGTACATTTTCTTTCTTATATTTCTTTTGCTAAGGCCTATTTCTACCCAGAGATGTGATTTTGAGAATTATTTTAATATCTTACTGCCCCTAAGAACATCTGGTAGATACATAAATGACGAATCAGCCCCTTAAATTCTGGGGGAAATGGGAATCTACATACCTGTATCCTGAAATGGAGAATCTGTATACCTATATCCCTTTGGAACAAGCAGTATTAAAATAGCTAAATAAATGGATGCCTCATTTGTCTACCTAAAATGTGCACGCACTGAAATGAAATAGCTCTGTGTTCTGCCGGCTAACCGAGTATATTTTACTCAGAAAACAGGTAGAGATAGCATGCCAAAGAGAGATAAACGGTAAAGATTTTTCATCATAAACACATGATCTTTGAAGAGCAAAACCCCCTACTCCTTTGGCAGTGACCAAAAAGGAAAAGTGTAGGGGCGGATTCTTCAAAGGAGACCTCCAGGTGACTGCTCTAATGTGGTGAGTGCGACTCATTTCATCCGAAAGTGCTGTCGGGCCAGAGCTGTGCTAACTAGCAACACATTTCCTCGCAGTGCGAGATCCTCAAACATACCATCTTTAGTGGAAGAAAAGCATGAGAAGTTATCTAGGTAACACTTGTTACATGGCATCTGTAAGCAGCTGGTTGCTGTCAAAACTAGAACCAGGATGGAAGACAAATGCTTTCCCAAGGACTGGCCACATTCTTTTCTCTTGCCCAAACACTACGGAGTTGACAATCACAACATATAAAATGAAATTCGTCATGCCTCAGCCAAATCTTGTCTTACTGTAGTAGTCTTTTCACCTTCGTGAATGTCACTTTGATTCGCCCTGGTATTCACTTCTATTAAGCATTACTTCGTCTTCACATTTGATCTATTGTCAAGTCTGGACTTCAACTATTAATCTCAAACCACTCTTACAACCTTAGTTCACAATACCATGTCGTCTTCACATCAACTGAAGAGCTGCAAGAGCACCCATCCCCACTTGTGCTCTTACCTTCCCTACTTTTCTCCAGCTAGAATGATCTTTAAATGCACATTAAAAGTATTAACTCTTTGGGAGGTTTCCCTATATTCCTAAGAGAAAAGCTATCCCCTGTAGCATGTCTTGTGCTAAGTAGGACTTGAGGTCTGGCCTCAGCCCCTTCTCCAACTTAATCTCACACCTCTCTTTCCTGCATGCATTATTCTTCACAGACACTGCCTTTGATTCCATAAAGATGCCAATTCATTTCCCACTTCAAGGTCTTAGCACATGCTGTTTCCTTTGCCTGGAATACTCTGATCCTTCCTCTTCACCTGGCTAACCCCAACATCTCAGGTAAAATATCCAGCTTTTTCTGGCCCATCCATCTAAATTTTATTCTAAATTATGATGTTCTTTCTCAATGCATGTACTTCTTGTCACTATAAGAAGTGACAAGAAGTATAATTTGAATCTACCGTATTTGTTGTATGTTTATCTTTTTAATGTCAATGTCTTCCACTATCCTACAATCTCCATGAGAGAGAAACCAGGTGTACCTATCTGCTTCACCTCCTTCTCCAGCACCTAGCGGAGCCTAACACATAGTAGGTGCTCAATATTATTTGTTGAATGTGTGAATGGATAGATGAACCAAAACCAAGGCTTAGGGATATTTTCACTACACACTGGATTTTCACTTAAAAGACACTAGAATTTAATTTCTTTTTTTTTTAAGACTAGCCAAATACAGAGAAAATATTAGTAGAGTTAAGCAGATTTATGTTCAAATGCTGCTTATACCACCAGTAGCTGTTTAACTTGGGTTTTGAACTGTATAATGGAGATAATACAACTTATAGTAGGTTAAAGATATCTATTTTTTTACAACTTTACTGTGCTTTCCAATTTTTCTACTATTATCATCAGAAAACAGCAATAAGCATTGTCTTAGAAAATTATCATCTTATAAAGTTATGTGAAAATTATCTACTAACTTGTAATTCGGATAGTGTATTAATTATCTAGGGCTGGTGATGTAAAACAACAATATTGATCATGTTTCTGTGGCTCTGGGACTCAGGAGTGACATGTCTGAGCAGGTTCTGGCTTGAGTCACTCAGGAGGTTACAGTCAGGTACAGCCAGAGCTGCAATTGTTTGACTAGGGCTGTAGGATTCACTTCTAAGGTAGGTTCACTCACAGGGCTGGCAAGTTAGTGCTGGCGCTTGGTTGCAGGCCTCAGCTCCATCTCTAATAGCTCTTTCCACAGAGCTACTTGTGTGTCCTCACGTGCTGGCGGCTGGCTTTTCCCAGGGCAAGGAGTCCAAGAGACCCAAGCAGAAGTTGCAGTACCTTTTATGACTCAGTTCTGGAAGTCATGCATTGTATTCTATTGGCCAAATGGAATCAGCCCTTATTCAGTGTGACAGGAGACCAACTCAGGCCTGAAAGCAGCCACACGAGGGAATTTACACCATGGAAATCAGCAAATGCTACAAATCAGGCCTCTGCTTATTTTGGTTTCATTGTTGTTTCTTTGCTTATGGAATACTGATTGTTATACATTTACCAGCACACCACTGAACTTAACTGTACGTACCTAGAGACAAAAATAATTACAAAATACAATCACCACAAATTAGCTTCGATAATCATTGTGCTGGGAGGAACGTTGGTATTATTATTCTGAGATTGTCTTGTAAGTAGTACAGAATAAACAAACGAGTAATTTTGTTTCTATTGTTAAGATCTGGGATTTTGCAGAGTAGGGAAAAAAGACACAAGTGTAATGGAATAAGTAAAAACTCTTAGTATTAAATTTCAGTTGGAAGTATTAGTTTGAACATGTTGAATTTTATTTTAATTTATATAACATGTATATTAAATAATATAATCACAGGGATGAACTTGGCAAAATACAATTGTGGGAATTCTAGGACAAACCACACGATTTCTTCAACAAAAACAACAAAAATCACAAGAAAAATAAAAAGAAA
>VMDR010021305.1:0-16927 GCA_007922815.1 Macrotus californicus | reverse complement strand
TGCTAATTGATACAAAAAACAACCTCTGTAGAAATATCTTCAAAGTTAAGGATTGAAATAAGAAGGTCTTCCTTATAATTGTTCTAAAAACTCAATTAGTTGAAACATTATTTTCTGAGAAAACTTTGCTACTGTTTTCTCCCTGGTATCTTCCAAAGTATCTGAATTAAAGTTGTCAGGCCATCAATACCCTGCTATTCCTTTTCCCCTGCATCGTACAATCTTTTTATCTTTCCCATCATTTGCTATCCCTTGTGTGCCTCTGAAACAACCACTCCAGTACCCCAGCCAAGTTCTTAAGTGCACACGCTTATGCATGTCATAAAATGAATATCATCAAGCTCTAATGTGAGACTGTCATTTATATATGCCCCTTGGTGGCACCAGCAGCAGCAACAAGACCCATCCAAGGATAAGAACCTCCAAAGCATGAACTTACCCAATGACAGTAAGTGGTACAAAAGAGCAGAGTAATTAACTTCTGACCTATGACAACCTGATTATTTCTTCCCACGTAAGTTATTACCCTTTCTAAGCTGCATTCTACACAAATAATTATTAGCCATAAACTGATCCATAAAAACTGTTGAGAATCAAAATAATTAAAACTACCTTTGGGCTTAACTGGATTTAAATACTCAAAGGTGATATGCTAACATTTTTCAACTTTGGATTTGCTTTAGACTTGAAAACTTAGCCTAAAATGAATTGGTGGAAAGTGATACAATTAAGTGGCTTTATCTTTTTAGTGGAGTTGTTTTATTTTTAAATTATGGAATATTTAAAAATCAGTGTTACTCGGTGCAGATTTATTTTTGTATTACTGCATTTTTATGTTACTTAGATTTATTTTATTTATACTTTGCTCTACTTTGTTCTATTGTAACCTTGCACTTTCCCCACTTTAATTTAATAGAAAACCACGCAAGGATGCTATGCAGACAAATGTACAGCAGACCTGTTAGCATTTAATCTCTTTTTAGATAAATGCAAATATTGCCACTGATGGTATTGAATCCTTGTTCTGTAATCATTTGGGGAGCTTCCTCATCCATTTTTCAAGTTGTGTCCATTACAATCAGTCACTGAAAATTGTGATCTAGAATATTCGTTCTTGACGAAAACAATAGAATTAAGCCACAGGGCTCTGGAAAATTGCTTTTATATTCAAGCAGGACTACACATATACAGACACCTTGTTGATGATTTTACCGCCTCGAAGAAAATGTATTGCTACTGCCACCAGCCTGTCTTTTGGTACTTTATCACTTACAAATTGCGACAAAGAGACTTCTTTTTAATCTTATAGGTCACTGCTTGCCGTCTGGACTATCCACTCTTTTGTCCTCTCGTGTAGGTTAGATAAGGTGGAGAATTCCCTGTAGTTGTCTCTACATTTCATTTAAATGGTATGAAACACAGATTTTTGTCCTCTGATTTTCAAGTCCCCAAATCTTTAAATATATCAATTTTATTTCTTCATATTTTAAAATTAATTTTTAGAAAGAGTACATAATGTGTTTGAAATGGTATTTGTGAAGCTAAATGACTAGATGTATTTTGAAGGGTTCAAATTGTGAATCATGAATACAAAACATTTGACATCATGAGAATCCTGACTGCAAAATGATTTTTTACCTGGTTTCCCTTCATTTCCCTTCACCATTACAACCATTGGTTTTTACTCACTGCTTGTATAAGAAGATTTATACAGATATGTAAGCTGGCAACACCAAGTTGCCAAAATACAGATATTTCTGAATAAATTTCTCTAATCATTGTGTCCTTCTACAAGAAACAGTGAAACAAATGAGGAAGAAAACACACATTAAAAACCCTCTATTTTTGAGCCATTTATTTCTCTTGCTCTTTGATTTTGGAACTTTCTTACAGGCTTTCTGTTTGGGATCCTCCTATGAAGCCACAAACACATGCTGTCATGGCCCACGGCTCTGCCTCCGACTTGTGTGCTGCATGAACACTCTCCCAGCAATCAAGGAAGCCTTCGTAAATACGCCATGCTACAGAAGAGTATTGTATGTCATACAAATGAAGGGAAAGTCTCTTCCCAAAGCAGCATTTTATTTCTACTAAATTACCAAGGATGCAATTCAGAATGTCCTTCTCTCAAGTGGTCTTACATAGTTTACAAATATAATTTTTATCTCTGATTTAAATATGCTCTCTGCCTGCTAGACTCATTTGACAGCTGAATAAACAATCAGGAAGAAAAGTTAGCAACTTTTTATGTGTTTTTTTCAGTCAAGATAATAATGTATATAGAGAAAAACAGGTGGTGGATGAGGTCCTCCTAAAGTGCTATTAGTGCGAACTTCCTTTTATTTATTGAGAATTTCCCATGGCACGCACTACGCTGGGGCACTACATGAACTGCCTGTAGAACTGCTTGCAGTCTGGGGTGGCATGCATTAACACACCCATTTGACAGATGAAAAACGTGATGCATAGGAAGGTCAGATGTCCAGCTGTGAAGGACGGAGCCAAGATTCAAGTAATGCTTTATTACTCACTGATAATTACCTGAACAAACCACATTGTACTTGCTCACGCTGACAAGCAAAGGCTTGCCAGTGAAGCAGAACAAATAAAAACTCAAAGGGACACCAACATTGGACTTATATCTTTTTCCCATGCTCTCTGCAGGGTTGCCATAGACTCTCAGTTCCTAGATCTGTACTCTATCTATAATATCTTTTTAGATATCGTGTATGAGACCACCTTCTAAATGTGTTTTTGGATAAGTAAAAACATTTTTTGGGGGGAGGGTTTGTTGGAAGTGGCAACAAACTAATTTTTATTGTTTTTATTTCATCTTGAGTGCAGGGTTCACATCTTCTGTACTTGTCTAAATAGGCATGTTTTCTCACATTGTAGCTGTGATAGATACACCTGCATTTGTAGAATGATACCCACTCTTTGCCTCTTATCACAGGTGGCTCTGTGTAAGCATCTCTGTTGAATGAATTACAGACTCCAATATAAAAAGAAATAAGCAATTTACTCAACAGTCAGCCCCCTTTCCTTTTTTGTCTAAACAGCACCACAAAGCCTCGTCTGATCAAATGAAAAAGAGAAGACACCTCTACACTGCCCCAACCCTGTCTATGTCTGCAGCTTTCATAAATACCCTCAGAGATAAATAAGACCCGTGGATTCACTCTCGGCCTCTCCACTGATGTGCTTTTAAAATATGATTGTTTATAAACAATGTCTGAGGTGATAAGGAGCAACCACAACATTTAATACAGCTTTGCACAGTGCCTAGAACAGCCCTCTGAGGGAAAAATCATGGAAGGGCATGGACTGATGTTTCTGATGCTGTGAGATTGTTAGAACCTCCACCTCAGGGGATTTCTGTTTACAAATCCAAGTTTCAGGCTCACAGTTTAATTCTGGACAGAGTGCCTGCAACGGTCCCCCAAAATTTAACCTTCCCAAAAGTTGGCTTAAAATCACAAAAAGTACCTGTTAGTCCTTAATATGTTTTCTTTCTGCTGTAAATAAAAAGTTTTATTTTTGTTTCTAGCAGCCTTTTTTTGGTGTATGTGTGTGGGGGTGTTTCTCCATATAGTTATAAGTAATGTCTATAGTGTGACCAGAAATTTATTAACGATGAATGTTTAAAGATTCTAAAAGAGGAGCAATTGGGTCATTTGTAAAAGATCACAACCTGTGACTTATTAAAGAATGTTTTTGCCTTATGCAAATGGATATGTAGTCTTAGGATTTCTTTAAGAAAATGAATAGTCCCACAAGAAAATACAGCAGAAACTTTTAAATCGGAATCTTTGTGCTGAAACTTTGCTCAAAGAGAAATCATTTTTATGGTACAGGGGAGGGGTGAGCCTTGGGGGCATGAGGTGGTAGCATGCCTTCAGAGTTCTACCAGGAACTAAGGTTCATGTCTTTAGACTTCCAGATCTAAAAACTGGATTTCATCAGTAAAATCAAAGATGATTTGATTCATAAGGGACTTACATGATATAAGATGTATGGGGGGGGCATGTAGATTTACAGTTGCGAGTACATGAAACAGATTTTATTCTTGAATTTTTATTTATTAATTATTGTATTATTTTCCATACTAACAACTCTAACCCTACTTTGCCAGCTCCTGTGTACCTGAAATAGTTAATTTATTAAATTTAAGATGGGAGTTTCACTGACTGGAAGCATGTATCTCTTAACAAGGTTGTCCGTTTTCCCGATGTCAAAATTTCTAAGAAGCTAAGTAGAAACTTCCTTGGCGAACGTGGATTAGCGCAAACCCGTGGCAGTATTTTGTGACAAATGTTGAGGAGATACACTTTCTCCATAGAAGATGATATGTCTCTCGTAGCGGAATACTGGTATGCCCCGGATTCAGCCTTTCTTTCACCTATACCATGGCAGACACAAGGGTAATTTGTGGCCTATTAAACTGTAACTGATTACTATTGCTATTATTGTTCTTGTCATTGTTGAGTTCTTGAATCTATGCTCTAACTTTTTCTCTCTTTCATCCCTTAATAGTCAGGCTATGTTGCCAGTTCTTCCTGACGTACATTTGTTGGCTTTCATGTCTCCAACTTCTAATTTATGGCTTCTAATTTGCTTTAGATAGAGAAAGCAAATAAACAAAGCAGTTAAAATTACGTCAAAAGTTTGTGTTGGGTATAGAGAGCAAAGGCCTAAAGATTTCTTCAGTGAGCACAGAGCTCATGAAATTTTGCCTACATGTTACCTGTTTTGGCTATTCAAATACTGTATTACTTTTTGACTTTTGTTATTTTATAGAAAATTTAAGTTACTAGATAAATAACTTCTGTGTTTGTGAGGTATTGTTTTACTGCTGTTACACATGGTCAGCTCTGCCTTAAGAGGCCTTGGTAGGATGTCGTTTAGTTATGTCATAAACGGGTCTCTGCTAAAAGAAAAGGCACAGTACAATTTCATTAGAGGTGGCACACAGAAAAGAGATAGTTCTGTTACAGAGGCAACTCCCAAAGACCCGGTTCTTCTCACTGACACAGTGAAGAACCACAGGCCAGCGAGCCCACTACTGTGCAAGCAGAGTTTATTAATGCTACCTTCTCATAGGAAAGCAAAGCAAGGGTGGCTAGAGCATGGTGGCCAGACGCCAGGTGGCTAGAAGCCTGGTGGCCAAAAGGGATGGCTAGGGGTCCCCCATGTGGCAAGAGAATCATGAGGCCAAGAGAATAGGCCAACAGAGTGGGTCCTTTGTTCTGGGGACTTATATAGTTGGTGGGGTGAGGGTGAAGATGTTACATTTTGATTGGCGGGTAAAGGTGGTGCCAGCTTTCCCTGGGGAGATGTGACGACCCAAACGTAGGTACGTGTGGGGGGGTGTTAGCCTGAATCCCTATCTTGCTCCAGGCTTTATTTGTTCATTTTCCATATGTGACGGGAGGCAGGCAGTTAACCAAAATTGTTTATGGGCCCTTTCTTTGGGCACTGTAGACCCCTCCCTTTCCCCCTTCCTGGCCTTGGGATAACACACAAGGTTTTCCTTTCCCCAGTTCCTGGAGATGATACACACAGACTTTCAAGGGCTTCCCCTCTCCTGTACTATCATAGTTTCACTTGTTGTTTGGAATGCCTGGCAGCCTTTTATAGCCCAGGCTCAGCATCACTGGGTCAACATGTGAACTTCTGCTTTTAGTCTCCTGTATTAAGTTCTTTGTTAGATTGCCAAGGGGACGGCCCTGCCTTTATTTCCCCTCTGGATGCTCATTCCACCATAACAGTTCCTCAAGATTCCTTAGCCTAACACTACTTAGCTTAGTTCAGTCCTGAGGCTACAGTCATTTTAACTGTAAGTTATAGCTTTTGCCTAGAGAAAAAATACTACCATTTTCAAATGTCTCAAAATATTGCCAAATGTCCATCAATCAGGGTCCTAAAATATTTATGATTTTTAACCTTTTGCATAATTTGGTGCTACTATTTAAATAGAGTAGTTGAAGCAGTCAGCTTGCTATTGGCTCCCCTTCCCCCACACTGAGTAGCAGCTACGCTTTTATACCTCCTCATAAAACTTTATCATCTAATCAGCATAAGGTCAGGAGAAGTTGAATCTAGTAGTGAAACAGTTCTCAGGAGATGACTTATTTTATCCAAATACTTTTAAAAATAGATCTTTCTTATTCACGGGATGCTTCAGGAAGTTTTCTGTTGAACAACATTCATGACACCAAAGGAATATTTCTCTCTTACATCTTGTGATGGAAACATAATTTGCTTTCACTTTTCCAATGAGCGGCCTTTTTAAAATTCAGAATCTCATTTCAACATTTCTTTTGTGATAATATATCCACATAGTACATTTTGATGTCAGTGATTTGTAAATAAATGACTTTATTTCATTCCTTAAGTCATCTGAGAAATTTGTTATTCTTTTAAATGAAATTTACTTTGAAACTATATTCTACAATGTAATTCTTGAATAGAGGCTCTGAATTAATTCAATGTTTTGTTTTTTAGAGGAAAAAGTGTGAACAAGGCAACGCTAAGTAATGCATTTCAAAGATGTCGTATGAATTACAGTCAAACCGAGGCTTCATTTAACTTTGAAACCTCTTTCGCTACATGATTTAAGGCCACGTAGAAATACCCTTCCCCTTGTCTCCAAACTACCATTGTACTTGAAAGTCAGTTGTATTTATCTTCAGAATTTTCTTAGCATCACATAAAATAATTAAGAATATTATGTTTTTAATTAATTCCCTGCATGTATTTATATATGTTAATCACATACAAATTATCCTTGTAAAAATAATGACAAATACTTGTAAAACATTCAAGTAGTATAAAAGTGCATCGAGTGAAAAGCCTAACATCCCTAACGTCCCTAAGGTCCCTTTTACTTCCACAGTGTTTGATAGCTATATTAATAGTAAAGGAAGCCTCAGTTTAAGAATTTTTGCATTACCAGAGGAGAAGAAACTTGCTTTTTTCAGTAAAGAACGAAATGTTAGACTTGTACTTGGATGTCAAATAACATGAGCAAATATGAGCATTTGAAACTTGTGCCTTGAAGCCAAAAAACAAGTACACTTGAATGCCGGGGCCTAAGATATGGGAGGAAAATTGGAGAAATGACCCAGAGAAATGTAATATGATCCGTATCGTCGTGCATCTGCCATTACTTAGAGATATCCATTCTTCCTATCTGTCCTCCTAACCTAATGTTCTCTTCTCTCCTTTAATAATACTAAATTTTGTTCTTTTTCCTGTGTTTGATTTATTATTCTTCATTGTTTATAGAGATAGAGATCAAAGCATCCACAGAACCAATTAAAACAAGCAAACAAAAATGCTAGAAGATAATGACAGCTGCGGGGTGTTCAGACCCCACGGCTCACAATCAGATTTCATTCGCTCTGACTGTTGATTTGATGCACAGGATGAAGTCAGAGTGTTCATCTACTCATATGTGGCTCTCCAGCAGAGTTCCTGAAAACCTCCCTGTCCAAAAATACCATAATTACACTCAAAAGTCAAAGAGAAAACCATACAAGCTAGCTGCAATATTTATGACAAGAAAGGCCTCTCAGTAGCTAAACAGCAAATATTTAAACCAATCAATAAGAAAAAACATGATCTGCCCCAGTAGAAAATATTTATAACAGTTCTGGGTTAAAATAGTGAAAAATAGACCCCAACTGAAATTTCTGAAGGTAGGGTACTGTTTAATGTATAACCAACTAGTAATGTAGTGGAATATTAAACAACCATTAACACAAAGATCACTAGTTTAATATATTTTTTTTATGGTTAGCAGGATCTGACCATAAAAAGTGTTCTGGTTCCTGGCTAAATGGAACACACCCTCAAAGAATGCCAAAGCAACTCAGAACCCCTGTTGCTCTGAGAAGTCTTCAGGCTAAATAAGACTTAAAGGGTAAACTCCTGCATGGTGGTCATTAATGCTATCCAACACATACTCCACTCCCAGCCCTGGTAGGATTGTACTTTCCTGATCCCTTGGAGTTAGACTGGTCATATGACTTGCTTTAGGTAATCACATGTGAGTGAAGCAGTAAAGCCACTTCCAGGAAAAAGCTTTCCTACCCAGTGTGATATTGATATACGTTCTTTCCCTGTACTCTGGTGACTGGCAATATTCCAGATTGTGACTTCTCCATCAGCCTGGAGCAGAGTAGAATGAAAGCAGCACAGTGCAGGCCCACAACTGATCCAGGATGGATGTGTAAAGTGGCGTACATGAGAAAGAAATCCCTGTAATTTTAAGTCCCTATGATTTAAGGGGTTGCATGTTGCTGCTGCAAAACCTATCCTAACCTTGCTGATACATCATGCTTCTGAAGTAACAAGCTTAGCGTTTACTGGGATACTTCCATCGAGGTCCTTATCCTGGCTACTACTAAATAGCTATGTTTTGAGTAAATTATCTAAATGCAGTTATAAGGCTCAGGCTTCTTACCTCTGTGAAGTAAAGATATTGACACTATTTCATGGGATTATTACAATGATTAAATGAAACAATGCTTAATCTAGATCTTGGCATGTAGTAAACTCTCATTGGATATTAGCTATTATTATTACCACCATAATGAGCACCAGTTAAGAAACACATCCCACTTCTGATGGACAAGAGTTGGTCAAAGTGTGTGGGTATGGGAGCAAATTCTATCACAAGCCTGAGTCCAGATACCAAGGTACAAATATTTGTTTAAATGATGAGATCAGATTCTACTTCTTCCCTTTCTCTTTAGAACGAATAACTAAAGAGAGCCTAATGCTGACCAAGTCATTATGCACAAGGTTAAAAAGCTAATATTCATTTGCAAGCATAACCAACTCAAAAGAAGATTTTGAGAACATTTCAGTTTGGCAGCACAGAAGGAAATTAGGAGACACAGGAAAGTAGTGTTACCACTTTCCTTTTCCTTTCTCTTTGTCCAATAACCAGTGAGTAGTATCATTCCCCACATTGTAAATGTGATGCTAGGGGCGTTCACTTCATTTTTCCCATGGGTGGACTGAGGGGCAATTGTATAAGGTGTCTTTTCTGAAGTTTAGTTTGCTCAGAGAAGATATCTGGAACAGCACTCACAGTTGGTCAGCGATGGTTTTTAATGTATCATTGATTTAATTATTTTCAGATTTTGCATTTGTGAATTTTCCTTCTCAGTAAATCGTATTTGCAATCCCCAAACTAAATGTGAAACTTTTGTAGCCAATCACGAACAACTGTAGAGTGGCTAAAAACTTGAGTCCTCGAACGCTCATGTTGTTAGCTGAGGTTGACCTATACGGTGCTCTGCCTTCTTGTTTCAGCTCTCATACTGTTAACAAGTTTCCTTTTCAGTCTATTTAGTGCTATATTTTATGCATGCTTGTGCTTTTTGTCGGTGATTTTGCTGTGTAAAATGGCCTCCAAGCATAGCACTACAGTGCTAACATTTCTAAGCACAAGAGGACTCTGAGGAGTCTTACAAAGAAAATAGGTGAGCTAGATGAGCTTCAGGAGTTAAAGTGCTGCTGGCTGTGGCTTTGATGATAATGAATCAGCATTCATATAATAAATAAGGTGCTTCTAAACAGAAACACACATAAACCGAGATTATGTATTGATTGGCTGATGAAAATGTCATGCCCCAGACTCATAGGAACCTAACCAGAATTTCCTCTGGGAGCACTGGTTTGATAGTCGGTAATTCAGTGTTTGTAGGTACTGTATGCAGTATAACTACCACAAATACTGTGTTGAGAATTGACTATAGCTTCTTTCAAGTTTCTGTTAAATTGTTTGAGAAGGCACATAAAAAGATGAAAAACGGCAACAGAATATGGAGTTAAGGCCATTTAACCACTTCCTGGAGACTAGTAGGAATTTCCATGATATTCAGTGACAGAGTGGAGGGAGACAGATTTCAGAGTCCTTGCTGAATATAGGTCAAATCTTGTCATTTGCTGTCAATATTTTTTCTCTGTGAAAGGTATGAGAAGCCCAGGGATTGATTGAGTAAGGATGAATGGAAGGAAGCTCGAGGGAAGAGCAAACCACAGGGAATATATTTTTGCATTTCAGGGTCTCTGAGTGTCTGGTTTCACAAATACCACTTTCACTTGTTGCTGAAATGCTGCTGAGTACACCTAGATTGGAGGCTCAGCAAAGGTACGAAGCTTACACTGTATGATGCACAGCTCAGTTTACAAGAACAGCAGGTATTGTTCAATAGTATTGAGTTTCTAACAGAGCCCAGTCAGTCACAAGTAAGAGCTGTTTCTCCAAAGGATAGTAGTTATGCATCAAAGAGGTCTTGTTTTAGTCCCTCAAGTCTAATGGCTGTTGTTATAATTATTTTATTGGGGTTTATCATATAACACATATTGTACCTGGCCTGATATTCTAAGTTGAGGATTTTAGCTTAAGGATCCTTCTTTAATATTTCACAGTGATTTTAGTATATACTCATAAATAGATGATACTCCCAATACCCTGGCCTCTCAGCACCTGATCTCCTTTCTGTGAATAACCTTGCTTTCCCCACTAGACTTTGTCATTACTAATAACTGCACAGCCTCCACAATCTCAGTTTCTGGTGTCCACTGTTACTACTACCTTCTATGTTGCAGATCACATTCTTTTGTACCCTATATCCAGCCATGCTTCTACATCTCTGAGTCCCACAATTCATTGGCCCTATTAAATCATCAATGTCCCTTAACCCTGTCTTGTATTCACCTTCCTTCTTAGCCAGCTTGGATTCCATGGTCCAACATTACAACTCCACTGCTTACACCCTCAACTATCATGACCCCCTACCTGATACCAATGCCCTGAATAGTAAAACCTCACCTGGTTAAACCCAGACTTGGTCTATTCAAAGTTTATACCTCTGCTGTTGAACCTGGCTGGAGAAAAATACCCAACTGTGGTAACTGGACCCCCAACATCAATGCTAGGAAATGCTGTATTTCCCTGCTCATTCTCTCTCTCTCAACTAACAATTTTATACTTATTTCTTCTCAAACCCACAACACACTCTAAGCAATTTCCACTTTTTCAGATGATCTTACTTCTTATCTCCCTGAAAAATCAGAAATAATCAGAAAAGAGCTTCCACAAGCCCCCATACTGCCTTGCCTTCTGTTTCCATAGATGAACTCTCTGTGCTCCCATCTAAAGCCAACACCTCAACTTGTATATTTTTATTTTTTAACATTTCCAATAACTTTATTTTTAAAGCTTTTTTAAAATTATATTTTATTGATTATGTTACTACAGATATCCTGATTTTTTCCCCTTTTGTCCCCCTCCACACAGCACCTCCTACTCCCTCAGGCAATCCCCCCACCATTGTTCATGTCCATGGATCATGCTTATAAGTTCTTTGGCTACTCCATTTCCTATAGTGTACTTTGAATTTCATTTCCCTTTGCCCACTTAAAGACATCACCACAACAATGATGTCTTCTCCATCCTTTTAAAAAAGAGAGACTTTTCTCATGCTTCCATATGGCTCATGGCAGATGCCCATTTCTCTGTTCTCTTTGCAGCAAAATTTTGTGGAAGAGTTGAATCTGTTTGTTGCCTTCACTCTTTCTTCCTAACTTTTGGTATTGATTGAAAAATTGTCAAAGGCTAGACTTCAATGAGAAGAAAACAAAGTGGATGAGGGGAAACAGAGATTTGGACAAAATATCTGCAACTCAGACTTCTACCAGGTCCTTGTCTTTTTAAATCCAGTCCTAATAAATAACCAGTTACCTCTCCTATCCCCTGCACACATCTTCCTTTCTCACTTTCTTACCATTGAGAGAATCCTTATGTCAGTGCCTGAATCACAGTTTTAAGGCCACTGACCCGAATCTTTCTGGACAGAACCAGAAGTAGACTCTTCAAGCAGATGATAAATCCCACATAACGTGTTTCTCAAAGCCTCTGTTTACTTTTGGCCATGAAGAAAATTATGAAATTCAATTCGGGGAAAAATTATTTACCTTACAAAATTAAACAGGCATAGAATAGGACTGAAAATACAAATTGTCCTGCAGTTTATTTTTAAGATTTTTGGATTGTACTGCTTAGCTACAAAGAAGTATGAGAACTCAATGGGTAGTTCAGCAGAATGTGTTTTAAAATTAAAGACAAACAAATATTTTTCTAAGACTACCTTTTTGTGCTTACTTTCAAGTCACATAGACTGTGCAGACAGTCGCATTCTCTATACAACATGCATTTTACGTGCATTTAAGCTACAGTTAGATAAGTAAGGAAACGTTTACATGGATTAAACATACTCTCACACTTATTACTAAAATTCTACAGGTTTAGCCTGATTTGATTTGCAAATTACTTTGTTTAATGAATTATGTATCTTCTCTATAAAATCTTTGAATAACAGATTCCTTTTTCAAGGTCCCTTAAAATGACCCTTAAGCCACCCTTGAAAACTTATTTTTAGTTTGTATAATATTTAATGGTGAAATATTTGAAAACATCTAATCACAACATTCAGAAAACTTTCCAAGATGAATTTGCAAAGTCATATATTTTGCTTTCTTTGACCCCCAGTTTATGTGTCCTAGTTTTTTCTTTGAAGAGAAGGGAACCAGTTAGTCACATGCTAATCAGACTTTTGGGTTGAATGTGTAATGAATCATTTTTTGGAATAAATCATTAATTTTTATCCAAGAGCCAACTCTGACATAAATGGGTTTAAGAAGGGATAACAAGAAGTAAGTTCTATCAGAAATGAAAGAAGATCCACATATTTTTGAGAAACTGCCTGTTTCAAGAGGTCCATATTGTATTGATTCTCATTCTTCCATGTTTAAATTTCTGGGCTCAAACCCCAGAGTTTCTGTCTCATCACAGAAGAGGTAGTTATCACCATTAAGTTTTTGAAAATGTCTTTAGACTTTCAAGGCTCAACCTCTGCTATGGGCAATCATGCCAAGAAACATACTGAGAAACTTAATTAAATACCATCAGATCACCCTGGGTCTATTGCCACCATGAAGTAAGAGTGCTTATTTCATTCATTCATTCATTCACTCATTCGTTCATTCATTCATTTCTCTATTTACTCAACAATCACTTGATGAGGATGTCAGATTCTGTGCCAAAAGCACTAATAAAACACATGTGATTAAAATATAACTGACACTGCCAAGGAGCTTACATTCAGTAGAGGCCACACAAGTAAGTAAACAATGAAATGCAATGCAATCTGGTAACAGGCTATTGTGTCTCTGTTTCTGGGTGTCTCGGCATAGTCCTGCCAGAATTGTCTTAGAGTGGATATTTGCCATTCCTTTGTCAGCTCATCATCTGAAACTCTTGCATTATTAGTCTTGGTAGGAGGGAGAATCTGTCTCCCATTATAAAAGTTAAACATGGTAGAACTTCCCTTTTCCAGCCTCCCTTGCAGTTAGCTTGTGAGTATATGACTTAAGCCACTTCAATGGAGTGCCTCTGTCATTTATTTTGAGGTGGAGCCCCCTGTGGTGCCAGCAGTGGATAGTAGCATCAGACAACATAGAGTGTTCAGTGCTCTGGGCACTGGGAGTGCAGCAGCAATATACTCACCAAACCTTTTCAGTACTTTTCCTGCAAGTGCTGTCTCATACCTAGATCTTTAGTCCTACCTGTTCTGGGGGCTACCTGCTGGCCTTCTCATGAGTTTGATTTCCATTTACATTAGGCAGATACCTGAACTTTTATTTTTATTTTTTAAAAGATTTTATTACTTAATTGTTGTTCAATTACAGTAGTCTGCATTTTCCCCCTACCACTCCCCACCCACCCCAGCCAATCCCACCTCCCTCCCTTGCTCCCACCCTCCCCCTTGGTTATGTCCATGTGTCCTTTATACTGGTTCCTGGAAACCCTTCCCCACACTGTTCCTTCCCCACCTCCCCTCTGGCCATTGTTAGATGGTTCTTAATTTCAATGTCTCTGGTTATATTTTTAAATGCATTGGCAAACCAACCTTTTTGTCTGTTTTGCAGGGGAGTTGCTTGCTTTGTTATGGAAGGTAATGACCTAGATGCCTAGCCAAAAGGAGATGTTTATATTGTGATATTATCCAGAACTTGAAGTAATTGGGGTTAGTTCAGAGATGCTTATGGATTCTCTACTTGAAGTTGCTAGTCCCCAAAACCACGAAAGTTTCAAATTATTCATCAGAAAGCTTGAGATTCACAGCTTGGCTTCATCTGAGAATCTCTAAGCCCAGCACAAGTAGCAGCCATCTCAGATTGCTTTACAGCTCATGTAGGGTAGCACCAGGAAAAACACAGCTGGGGGCTGATCTTGACCTGTACCACCCGGGAAAACCCAGAGCATGCACACCCAGTGGACAACTACAGACCATGTTGGAGCACCACTACTCTTCCCTCACAGCTGATCCTCCATGGAGGGCAGAAGTTGGAGGTCAGTGGTCAGAGCCAATCCTTGCAGCTGACTGGCCTAGGTAAATCCCTCCCATTGACTTGCCAAGAGCAATCAAGGGTCAACTACAAGTGGAGGGTATACTCAGCTCACATGGAGGGCACACCTTGAGTACCCAGCTTGGGTGATAGAAGAGGTTGTGCAACTGGACCCTATAGGATACTTACTATATTAGACCATGCTACCAAGACAGGGCAGCTTAGCAGCTCTACCTAATACATAGAAACAAACACAGGGGGGCTGCCAAAATAAGGAGACAAAGAAACATGGCTCAAATGAAAGAACAGATCAAAACTCCAGAAAAAAAGCTAAACAAAATGGAGATATGCAATCTATTAGATACAGAGTTCAAAACACTGTTATAAGGATGCTCAAGGAACTTAGTGAGGACCTCAAAACCACAAAAAAGACCCAGTCAGAAATGAAGGATATACTAATTGAAATAAAGAACAATTTACAGGGAAACAACAGTGGAATAAATAAAGCTGAAAATCAAATCAATGATATGGATCATAAGGAAGCCAAAAACAACCAATCAGAACAACAAGATGAAAAAAGAATCCAAAATAACAAGCATGGTGTAGGAAGCCTCTGGGACAACTTCAAGCAATCCAACATTCACATCATGGGGTGCCAGAAGAAGAAAAGAGCAAGACATTGGAAATCTATTTGAAAACACAATGAAAGAAAATTTCCCTATTTTGGTGAAGGAAATAGACATGCAAGTTCAGGAAGCACAGAGTCCCAAACAAGATTGGTGAAAAGAGGCCAACTCTAGGACACATCATAATTAAAATGTCAAAGATTAAAGATAAAGAGAGAATCTTAAAAGGAGCAAGAGAAAAGCAGTTAGTTACACACAGGAGAATTCCCATAAAACTGTCAGTTGATTTCTCAAAAGAAACTTTGCAGGCTAGAAGGGATTGGAAAGAAATATTTTTTTCGACTCATTCCTTTTTTTGCAATTAATTATATTTATAATGCTGTGTACCATAAGCACTGTTTATTTCCAATAGGATTTTGTCATTTAAACATTTCAGGGCATTCTGGTTTTTTTTCAGATATTTACTCAATTTGTAATTATTATTTTTTTATTGTTCAAGTACAGTTGTCTCCATTTTTCCCGACCAATCACTAGCCCCACCCATTCCCACCTCCCACCCTCAATCCTTCCCCCCTTTGGCTTTGTCCATGTGTCCTTCATATATTTTCCTTGATGACCCTTCCCCCTTTTCTCTCATTATCTCCTTCACCCTCCCCTCTGGTTACTGTTAGTTTGTTATTTCAATGTCTCTGCATATATTTTCCTTACTTATTTGTTTTGTTGATTAGGTTCCTCTTATAGATGAGATCATATGGTATTTGTCTTTCACCACCTGGCTTATTTCACTTATCATAATGCTCTCCAGACCCATCCATGCTGTTGCAAAGGGTAGTAGCTCCTTCTTTCTCTCTGCTGCGTAGAATTCCATTGTGTAAATGTACCACAGTTTTTTGATCCACTCATTGACTGATGGGCACTTAGGTTGCTTCCAACACTCAGCTATTGTAAATTGTGTTGCTATGAACATTGGGGTGCATAGGTTCTTTTGAACTAGTGTTTCAGAATTCTTAGGGTATAATCCCAGCAGTGGAATTGCTGGGTCAAAAGGCAGTGCCATTTTTAGTTTTCTGAGGAAATTCCATACTGTTTTCCACAATGGCTATACCAGTCTACATTCCTACCAACAGTGCACTAGGGTTCCCTTTTCTCCACAACCTCACCAGCACTTGTTTGCTGATTTGTTTATGATGGCCATTCTGACTGGTGTGAAGTGGTATCTCATTGTGGTTTTAATTTGCATTTCTCTGATGGTTATTGATGCTGAGCATCCTTTCATATGTTTCTGGGCTCTCTGTATGTCCTCCTTGGAGAAGTGTCTGTTCAGGTCCTTTGCCCATTTTTTAAATTGGTTTGTTTTTTCTTCTTGAAGTGGAGTCGTGTGAGTTCTTTATATATTTTGGAGATCAAACCCTTGTCCAAGGTATGATTAAGAGAACTGCAGGACAACATGAAACATAATAATATCTGTATAATTGGGATACCAGAAGGAGAAGAAGAGGAGCAAGGGATAAAAAAGCTGTTTGAAAATGTAGTGATGGAAAACATCCCTAATTTGATGACACAAAAAGTCACACAACTCCAGGAAGCACAGAGGATCCCAATCAAGAGGATTCCAAAGAGGCCCACTCCAAGACACATCATAATTAAAAAGGCAAAATTGAAAAACAAGGAGAGAATCTTAAAGGCAGCAAGGGGGAACCAGGAAGTAACAAAGAAGGGATCCTCAATAACGCTAGCAGCTGACCTCTCAACAGAAACACTATAAGCCAGAAGGAAATGGCAAGAAATATTCCAAGTAATAAAAAGTAAAGGCCTGCAACCAAGACTATTTGGAAAGAAATATTTAAAGTCATGAAAAGCAGGACCCTACTGTC
>VMDR010021304.1:0-16935 GCA_007922815.1 Macrotus californicus | reverse complement strand
TAAAGCCATGGTATCCAAAAAGGACAAAGAAGAGGTCATTATAGATTGGATATCTTCAGTCTAAAGGATCATTAAGATTTTTTTTTTACTGTGAAATGTGTAATGAAATTGTCATTCCAATAACCAAGCATTATTTTACCTTTCTTAAGAAGAATAATATGCAAATTTTAGTGCTGTTTTCATAATTTGAATATTATTATTTATCAAGGTAAAACAGGCAACTGTAGCTGGCTAGTTATAAAGTCAGCAATGGGAAGTAAAGATTTCTGACTCATTTGTTACTTTGACTATGGTGTTTTGACCATTTTCAACCTGCCCAGTTGTTTTCAGTAACTCAACTGCTTCCATTCACCTGGCTGGACCTTTTTAATGTGTTGGTTTTACACTTGACTAGCAAATGAACAAATGACTTTATTGATGACCAAATATGAAAACGCAGTTTTACAATGGAAATGATTCTATAAGCTACACAATACTGCAGAACCATCTGGAAAGAACACATTGTGTCTGTCTCTTTTACCTGGTCTATGCTATATCTTTATTATGAAATCAAAATTTCATTAATATCAAGTTGGAAATATAAAAAAATTAAATGTTACTTAATTTAAATTCCTTGTTATAAAAATATTAAAGTAGAAAAAGACAACTTTTATTCTTGGACCAGGACAGAGTTGAACAAAACCAATCAGCAAGATCCAGGTTTAGGAATTTTTCTGCAGATGGGGTAGTTGTTGTAATATAGCAGTTGACTCATAGGTTAAGTCCTGAAAATTTAGCTCATAACTTTAAAAAAAAAATTTGTTTATTTTTTATTTTTATTTTTTTATTGTTGTTCAAGTACAGTTTTCTGTCTTTTTTCCCCTCACCCTGTTTCCAAACCCCCTTGTTATTGTCCATATGTCCTTTATAATTGTTCCTGTAAACCTTTCACACTTTTTCCCCATTATCCCCTCCCCTCTCCCCTCTGGTCACTGTCAACCTGTTCTCAATTTCACTGTCTTTGGCTATGCTTTGCTTGCTTGTTCATTTTGTTGATTAGGTTCCTGTTAATGGTGAGATCGTATGGTATTTGTCTTTTACTGCCTGGCTCTCCAGTTCCAACCATGTTGTTGCAAAGGGCAGGATCTCCTTCTTTCTCTCTGCTGCGTAGAATTCCATTGTGTAAATGTACCATAGTTT
This sequence comes from Macrotus californicus, assembly GCA_007922815.1. Lineage (NCBI taxonomy): Eukaryota > Metazoa > Chordata > Mammalia > Chiroptera > Phyllostomidae > Macrotus > Macrotus californicus. The sequence continues at coordinate 15,756 of VMDR010021304.1, read as the reverse complement.
TTTGATCCACTCATTTACTGACGGGCACTTAGGTTGCTTCCAGCATTTGGCTATTGTAAATTGTGCTGCTGTGAACATTGGGGTGCATAGGTTCTTTTGGATTGGTGTTTCAGGGTTCTTAGGATATAATCCTAGCAGTGGAATTGCCGGGTCAAAAGGCAGTTCCATTTTTAGTTTTCTGAGGAAATTCCATACTGTTTCCCACAGTGGCTGCACCAGTCTGCAATCTCACCAACAGGGCACCAGGGTTCCCTTTTCTCCACAACCTTTCCAACATTTGTTGTTTGTTTCTTTGTTTATGATGGCCATTCTGACCAGTCTGGAGAGGTATCTCATTGTGGTTTTAATTTGTTTCTGCATGGCTAAAGAAAACAGCATTAAAATGAAAAGAGAACCAACTGTATGGGAAAACATATTTGCCAATGATACCTCAGACAAGGGTTTGATTTCCAAAATATATAAAGAACTCACACAACTCCACTCTAAGAAGACAAACAACCAAATTAAAAAATGGGCAAAGGACTTGAACAGACACTTCTCCAAGGAGGACATACAGAGGGTCTAGAGACATATGAAAAGATGCTCAGTATCGCTAGCCATCAGAGAGATGCAAATTAAAACCACAATGAGTTACTGCTCATAACTCTTTAGCTTAAGAGCCAAAGCACACAGTGACTTTCTTGGCATGAGAACCTATAAATATAACTGTTCATTTTGTAAGTGAAACAGGTGAAACTTTTTTTTGGATAAAGGGAAATGGTCAAAATTGAATTTAGTTGTTCCATCAGTTGGGGAGACTTCTGGGATTAGAAGATAACTCTCTTAGTTTCTGTGTAGAATACCACTCCAAAGAGGTCTGCTGTGGCATAGAAGATATACAAGTTCATGTGGCTTTGTTGATACATGGCTTTTGGTCATGCAGGAACACAACTAGACTAGGGCCTGGTAGGAATGTACACAGTTTCAAAGCTATTTCATGTTGACATTAAGAGGGTGAAAATTCATGAGGCCTGAGTTGAAGATGGATTACTTCTTAAATTTTGTGAATCACACAAGAAAATTGCTTAACAGGTATTCAGTCCAAGTGACCTACAAAAGATAACATTTCTTGTCCTCCCTTGCTTGAGATCCGGGTGAACTCCCAATCTCAGATAGGCAGACTTTGGAACAGGAGGCAAGTAGCTATCAGTCATAAGACTCCATTTGAGGGAAGTCCAACTTGATCTATGGGGTGAAGGCTTCTGTACTCCAGCTGGACATAAGATAATGCTTCTGTTTTATTATAACCTGGGGGTAGTAACAGTCCAGGGCTTTCAATAAGAGAGATAAAAGGAACAGAATGCACCTTTATTGAATGCATACTTGTGAATGGTTGCTTTGGAAACATTAAGTCACAATCCTCTCAGTAATGCTGGGATACTAGTAATATACATGTCTTGATGAATATTATAATGTCTTGTTTACAGCTGTCTAGCTAAGTTTCCTTATACATTTTTGTTTAAAATGTATAATGTCAACATGAATTTCACAGACCATGTAGACTCAGGTTTTTTCCTAGTTCCATATACCTACATACTTAAACTGAGCTTCGCAGAATAGCTCTGTTGCAAGGACAACATGTGAGCCTCCATACCCATTGTTACATTATTTCTTTAGTAATAGACCATAGAGGAATGTATGTCCCAGGCTTCCTTGCAGCTAGATGTAGTCACTGACTAAGTTGAATCCAATAAAATGTCAACTGAGTGATGTGTGCAACTTCCAGGTTCTGTGTTTAGAGAAAAGAGGCATGCCTCCACTTCCCTTTCTCCTACTTGGAGGTGGATTGAAAATACAAGATGGAAGCTGTCTTTTGAGTATACCATAGCAATAAGATAGAAGGAGCCTGTCCATGACATAGAGTAACTAACTGCATCAAGTATGACTACTTACATTCCAGATGTTATATGGCAGAGAACCTTGTTTAATTTCTTGTTGTAGCACCCAACCTTGTATCCTAACTATACTGAACATCTTAAATATTAATACACCAAAATAATGAAATGATGAAAATAACACTTTAGTGTAGTTGGGGAATATTGTTTCTTTTTCATTTTAAAAATCATATTAAAAATAGTTTATCAGAGGTCAATCATAAACCCACTAGGGGTCAAGGATCTACTCACTCCTGATTTTGGTAAAGGGGGAAAATGTGTGTGTGGCAGAAGTGAAGTAAAAACTCTTTGAGATTATATAACTACTCAAGCAAGTTTAAATTAGGGCACTTAATATGTGCTGGACATTATTCTAAACTACTTATATATTTTCTCATTTAATACAGCAATTCTGTGGGGCATTACTATTATTCCTATTCACAAGAGGGGGGTATGTGTTATTCTGACACAGAGGAGCTAAGTAACTTGTCCAAGATCATGTGGTCAGTTAGGGAAGAAGGTGGGGTTTCAGCCTGGACAGTCAAGTTCAAGTCTTTCCTCTTAATTATTTTCTTTTTATGAAGATAAAAGACAAGTTTGAGAAAGAAGGGGCAGCTTATGCAGTATTGTGTTTATCACATGAGCAAAATGACTATAACTATTGCACAGGAATAGGCTCCCACTCAAATGAGCCCTTTCCCTGAGCAGTCCAGTGTTTTCCCTAGGGCCCAAATTACAGGGAATTACTGTGTTCTTAAATTCTCAAGAGCTTTTAAAGCCATGTCTCAAAGAATAGAATTCTAACTATGACCCACAAAAACTTAGAATTCATGGGATGTTTTCCAGCAAATTGCACCTAAGCTGCTGTGATGATAAACAATGGTAAATAATTATTCTTTAAAAAATATTTAAAATTTTATTCAAAGTATTATTACATAGTTCTGAGTACAACAATAAAAAGAAACTTCTTTATACTCCTTTTATTTACTACATCACTTCTGTTCATTTATTTATAGATACCTTTCAATTCTCGTTGTGTGCAAATATATGTAAAATGTATACAAGAGTGGTCTAAATGTGTTTCCTTTGATTGCTTTGTGTTTTCCTGTTGTTAACCAAAATGTGGTTTAGAGCAGACACATATAACAGATTAAAATTTATTAAGCGTTCTAAAAGGGGAGCAGTCAAGTAACAATTGAATACAAAGCCACAAGATACTATTTCTCAACTTTTGTTGCAAGAACTGTATACAGTTTTTGGTCTTCTCAGCAGCAACACTCCCTACAGTCATATTTGTATTTATTTATCTTTCCGGAGAAGATAATGAAGCTTGGTCATCTCGCAGCAACTTTCCTGCTTACTGGTTCCTTCTCAGATTTAAACCTTAAGGCATGGTCAAGAATGCTTCCAGGCCAATTACTTTTATAGGAATTTATAGACTTTTTGAAGAAAGAAAAACTGATGTGTTTGTTTACTGAAATGTATTGTGTGTGTGTGTTTGGGTGGTGTGTGTTTCCAGAAACAGTTCTCTAGGGCACAGTGGAGATAATAACGTGACTAAAAAGATTTCTACATAGATGACATTTGCAGAGCTGCTCTCAGGAATGATTTTATGTGCAAAATAAACTAATTGCTCTTAGTGACTAATTTTCCATATTCAGTGTATCAATAAGTGTTTTCTCTAATACGACTCTCCTGATACACATTCACGTTAAAGTCACTAATGAGAAATCTAAGTTGAGCGTTCTGGCTGAAGGCACTTCCACCTTGATGACATTTGTAGTTCTCTTTCAATATGTATCATTCGATGCTCGGTGGGGTAGTTCTGGATGAAGTCTTTCCAACATTGACAACATTCAGATAGTTCTCCGTATGAATTTTTGATGCAAAATAGGGCAGATTTACTGTTTCTTCATGATTCATTCTCGGAAGTTTCTGTGTTTCTAGGAATTTATCCATTTTTCTAGGTTGTCAGACTTGGTGTGTATAATTGTTCATAGTGGTTTCTTAGGGTCCTTTGTATTTTTGTGGAATCAGTTGTAACTTCTCTTCATTTCTGATTTTATTTATGTGAGCTCTCTCCTTTTTTTCGTGGTACATTTAGCTAAAGGTTTGCCAATTTTGGCTTTTTAAAGTACCAGCTCTTAGATTCATTTATATTTTCTATCGTCATTTTAATCTCCAATTTATTTTCAATTTGGTCTGTGCTATTTCCTTTTTGATAATAAGTTTGTACTTTGTTTTTCTTTTTATAGATCCTTTGGGTGTAAATTTAGATGGTTTGTTTGAGATTTTTCTTGTTTCTGGAGGTAAGCCTGTGTCATTATAAACTTCCCTCTTAGACTGCCTTTGAAGCGTCCCATAGATTTTGGTATGCTGTGGTTGCCTTTTCATTTGTCTCAAGGTTTTTGTTTTTTTTTTTAAATAAATGTATTTAATCTTTGATATCTTTGTTTAGCTATTGGTTATTCATTAGCATGTTGTTTAATCACCACATATTTTTGAATTTTTGTTTCTTCTAATAGTTTCTAGCTTCATACTGTTGCAGTTGGAAATGATGCTTGATATGATTTCAGTCTTCTAAATTTATTGAGACTTTTTTATGACCTAACATAAGTATGTGTTTATTGCCAATTGGTTAATTTTCTGCTGGTTGTTTTGTAGTTCTTTTTTCTTCTCTTGCTTTCTTCCCTTGTGATTTTATGACTGTCTTTACTGTTATGTTTAGAAATCTTTTCATTATATTTTCATATCTACTGTAGGTTTTTGTTTTGAGGTTAGCAGGAGGCTCACATTTAACAGAATATATATACATACACACACATACAGAGGATGGGGCAGTGGCAGGTTTACAATTTTGAGTACACAAAACACAGAGTTTATTCTTGTATTACTATTTATTAAGGCATTATTTTTCATATGAACAACTGCAAACCTACCTTTGCCCTACCACATGCATAAATACACACACACACACACACACACACACACTTAACAGTGTACCACACAAACGTGGTTTAAGTTGATAGCTACTTAAATTTGAATGTGTTTAAACTCTACCTTTTACTTCCCTTCTGACATTTTGTTTTTATAATCACATTTTATGTCTTTAATTTTGTATATCAGTTAACTAATTATCATAGTTATATTTTTAATGCTTTTGTCTTTTGACCTTTATACTACCTTTATAAGAGAGTAACATATTACATTCTATATATTTACCTTTACCTATGAGATATATACTTACATACATTTTCTTGTTACTAATTAGGACCTTTTCTTCCCTGCTCCAAGAAATCCCCTTAACATTTCTTTTAAGACTGGTTTAGTGATGATGAACCTCTTAGCTTTTGCTTGTCTGGTAAACTTTGATCTCTCCTGTAATTCTGAGTGATAACCTTGCCTGGTAGACTACTCTTGGTTAGAAGTGTTTCTCCTTCAGCACTTTGAATATATCATGCTACTTCCTCTGCCCTGCAAAGTTTCTACTGAAAAATTTGCTGATTGTCTCACGGGGGTCCCCTTATATGTAACACGTTGTTTGTCTCTTGCTACTTTGAAGATTCCATCTTTATCTTTAACTTTTGGTATTTTAATTTTGTTAAGTCTTGCTGTGGACCTCATTGTTTTAATCTTACTTGGATTTCTCTGAACTTCCTGGATCTGTATGTACGTTTTCTTCCTCTAGTTAGAGAACTTGTCAGCCAATGTTTCCTCAAAAATATTTGTGCCCCTTTATCTCTCTCTTCTCCTTTTGGGACTCCTATAATGTGAATGTTATTCTGCTTGACGTTCCATAGATCCCTTAGGCTGCGTTCATTTTTATAATTCTTTTTTTCTTTTTCTAACTCTCTTTGGGTGAGTTTCACTTTTCTGTTTCTACATCACTGATCCTTTTTTCCTTCTTCATCTCGTCTGCTGTTGAACCCCTCAAGTGTATCTTAGAGTTCGGTTATTGTGTTCCTCGGTTCTGTGACTTCTGTGTGGTACTTACCTTTTCTCTGTGTTGAAGTTCTCCCGGTGATAATCTGTGCTTCTCCCAAGTCCAGTGAGCATGTTTATGACCATCTATTTAAACTCTTCATTGTATAAACTACTTATCTCCATTTCACTTTTTTTCCCTGAGGTTTTAACGAGCTCTTCTGTTTGGGACATACTCCTGAGTCTTTTCATTTTCCTTGACTCTCTGTTTGTTTCTATGTATTAGGCAAAACACTTACTGTCCTGGTCTTAGCGGAGTTGCCTTGTGTAGGAGATAGAGCTTGCTATTCAACCGGGTCTGAGCTCTTCGTGGTCTCTTGAGATTTTGTGATTGTCTCAGCAGCTTCATTTCTTCTTTATAGGTCCCACTTGTTCAGGGTATGCCAAGACCTGGTGGTGTTCCAGAGAGAGGGACCTCAGTCAGCACCCAGTTGCAGGCTGATTGAAAGCCAGACTGAGGTTTTTTTTAAAACCTCAAGCTGAGGTTTTAAAGTATGCCAGTATATTCAGTGCTATGGGACCACAATTTGTAAACCCTACTGGACTGACTGCACACCAGGCAATCTGGAGGTGTCCCATGACAGTTTCCAAAACCTGGGCTCCAGGCAAGTATAGAAGCTCCGTTCTGGGAGGTATTGGTGCACTGTACCACAATGATGGCATCTCCCAGCCTAAGTTCAGTGAAAGAACCTTTGTAGCCTCTAAATGTGTGGCAAGCCTGAATCCTGCCCCGCAGGCTGTAGCTCCAGGACAAGTAAATAGGCGTTTTTTTCCCCCCTTAACATTATGAGGGGATATATGCTACATAATTTAAAATATAATTTTGTACATTATATGCAGAGAACTCTGGCATCGATATAGGGATAATTTGAGGTGTTACTTTCTAATGGGACTGACACATTTAATTATTAAGGTAGTTTTGCCATGCCCATTGCTAGGCAGTGGGTACTTCAAATAGCCCAGTGATTCCAGATTTAATGTGTTTTAAGTTGTCAGGATTCTTATATGAATACCTCTATAAAAAGAAATAGATCATTAAGAAAGGAGATTCAAGTCACCTCATATAAAGCATTAGATTGCTTTAGACACTGTATTTAATTAATCTTCTGCTTAAAACAACCTCACAAAAATTGTGCTTATTTCATAACTGGGAAAAATGGTGATGCTTCCATTTCAATCATGATTTTCTTATTCTTGTTTTTTTTCTGTGCTTTCCCTTGTCCTGTCTAAAAGAGGCATGGAACAGAAAATTCAGAGAGCAAAATGGATATTAGATGTACTGATACTCAATAACAGGGTGCTTTAAAAGCCATATAAAACTTATTGAATTGCAGAGGCCGAGGCCAGTGTCATATCACACAGCTGTTAATAGTTGAGTGTAGTGGTTTTTTTCTCTTTTTGCCTTAACACCCACTCATTTGTGAGTCCTCTTTTTGTAAGCAAATTGGACTGCAAACAAGTTATTTAAGCTATGTAGATGACCAAAAAAAAGTTTCTGTTTTTGTTTTTTTTTTTAAATTTTCTTTTGCATGTTTCCAAAGCAGAATGTGAAAACTATAGTATAAGGACATACACTGGAGTACAGAGTAGCTAAGAAAACACCCAACAGTCTGCACCCTGGGCCTTTCTCTCAGGTGTTTCCCTCTGAGTGAGGCGGTTTTTAGTGCTGGCAGGGAGAGGTGAGTGTGAGATTGGCATCACCCTAAGCAATAAAAGAATTTTACTTCAAAAGCTCCTGTTTATGTTGTAAGTTTCGGTAATTAATATGGGTTTATTACTAATGTAGAAGAGGCAATCAGCCATGTTATTTAAGAAACTCTTGTCTTGTTTTAACATTTTAACTGCTCTTTTATTTGAATTGTTTCTGAATATAAAATTTTATTCTCATACCCTCAAAATATTTTTTAATGTAAGAGACATATTTATATCAAGCCGTATTTTGTATCGTGGACGGAATTCTGCCTACAGCATTGACTTTTTTGTTCTTAGTTATGTGTCGTTTCAACTCGGCAACAGCGTTTCAGATTTGCCAAGGTCAACTAATGTAATAATTACTCAGAAGATAGAGAAATGCCAATATTTCAGATACAACACGCTGTTACCCATTGCTATTGACCTTGACTAAAGAAAGAAGAGTTCATGAAGTTCCTTTCAAAGACTGAGCTCAATAAGTAAATAAATATGAAAAATGTAAATCTTTTCTTTGGCTATTTTGAGAGTTGAATTTCTCATGCAGATGAAGGAAATTCACCTACTCTGACACTTTCCTGGTTGTGTAATTTGGTCTATCACAATTTTTGCAACGGTCTCCTTTTTGAAGACAATTATTGTCAAAACACATTAACTTCAAATTTAAAAGAGAAATTAGACAAAGTCTTATTCGACTACAGTCCTTGCTTGTATTTTAATTTACCATTGCTGGAGTTCCAGCAAAGATAGAGGCATAGGTAGAAACCCTTCTCTTCCTTGCACAACCAAAAGGAGGATAATTTACCATTGCCTTATTTTTCTGATTAAGTAGTACATTATCTTTTATTTACATAGAAGATTTTACTGGCTTATCATTAATAGAATGAGTTATAAGAGTACTTTTTCTAATAATAATGATAGATGCAGTGGTCTCAATGTTTGTGCCCCCCCCAATTCCTACATTACAATCTTAATGCCCAATGTGATAGTATTAGAAGGTGGGATCCTTGGGGGTATATAGCTCATTAGTTCAGAGCCCTCATGAATGAGATTAATACCTCCATAAAAGAGGCTCCGGAGAGCTTGCTTATACCCTCCATCATGTCCCCACAGCCTGTCCCCGTAGTCTATGACCCAGAATAGGGCCTTCACCAGAACCCTGATCTAGCACTGTGAGCTTGGGCTTCCAGCCTCCACAAATGTGAGAAATCAATTTATCTTATTTATAGGTTACTCAGTCTGCGGTATTTTGTTCTAGCAGCCTGAGTGGACTAAGACAATAGGTTTATATTGAGCTGTCTCGATTCTTTCATTTCATGTGGCCTGCCACCATTGACAAGATTTCATGCACTTGCTAGAAACTGGGTTATAGATGAGGATCGGAGATATTCCTCCATGTAATTCGATCTTGTTCACAGAAGATTTGTAGTGGCAACCTTGACCTCCCTGGAAGAATGCACCGCTGAGTGTAGCGACCCAACTAGCATTTTTGTTTTTGGTTCACTGTGCATCTGAATAGTAGAAGGCGTGGCTGATTTTTTTTTTTTTGTCTAGGGCATCTTCAGACATGTGATAATGATGGTTTCTCATTGTGCTTGAACTGAAACCAGTGCTCTGACGTATTCCGAGTTATACTGCAGTGTAGAAACTGGGCACTCAAATGACGTGTACGTATTCTGAAGGTCTCTAGTGTTCAAGCCTGCTTCTCTTGCCCTCTCTGAGGTGCAGCCCTGATACCCTAGCTATTAGTCAATGTACAGGCTGCTGAGTGTTGAATCCCCCGTTTTCTCTCGTGTAAAGTAGTGTGCTGAAATGGAATTTGAAGCCAGACAAACCTAGCTTCAAACACTGACTCCCCTATATATATTTATTATGTAACTTCTCTTTGAGTTTCAGTTTTTAAACATGGAAACTGAGATATAGATATATCTATATATAGATACAGAGATATAGAGATATATGTATATATAGATAGACAATTTGGTTTGAGTTTTAAATGATAAGTGTTTAGAAGTAATCATTTTTCTCAGAGGCAGTCAATACAATCTTCTTGATTGACCTAGTGTTATATATATAAAATAAAATCAAAAGGACCTTTTAAGTCACTAAATTTATCTTTCTTAATTTTCAGGATAAGTCACCCTATATGGATGCAATCTGTCTGATTCTTAATGATATTCAGAGAGGAGAGCTCCCAGTGTTTTTGGCAGACTCTTCTAGAACCTAACAGTATTCATAGTCAGGGTTCTTTCTCCTATCTAACCTAAGTCTCTGTTGCTACTGAAATTTAAGCTCATTTTCCTTGTACTGTTCCGGGTGGAAAGAAAGAATAGGTCACTTTTATGTTTACTGAGCTTAGAATAGCTCTTGATACATAAATTTAAATAATGACTGGATTATTCTTGAATTTTCTTTATAACCTAAACCTGTGCCTATAAGGATAGTTTGGGGCCTCAGATATCCCTCTGCATTTCGACGTGTGCATTTATTTTCTTGCTCAGTGAGGTCCTTGGTAATTACCAGTAAGAAGCACTTTGTTTCAGAAATTGGAACAGAGTGTGATAGGAGAGCTCTGAATGTTGCTCTGAATGTTGCCGTTTCAGCCCCTGTCCCTGTGAGACTCTGGAAGAGCAGGTAGCACTGTACATTTCAAAATTAAATATAATTCACTTTTTAGGTTTCCTAAAAAATAACTGGTACTTATAATTTGCCTGTTTGCTTTTAAACTCATCACATTTCTAGTGGTGTCATTTGCATTCGACTGCCTAAAATGAGAATCTTTTACTTCCTGGGTAAGAAAAGACTCTTATAGAACATACTAAACCCTTGGAAAATTATGGTAAGTTCTTGAGTTCTGGCTGTCTTTTTGCTTTCAAAATGATGGTTCTGCTTATGGTGGCATATTCCACATGAACTAGGGTGACTATAAATTCCATGGTGTAATTCATTTCCTTTCACTCCTAGTTTCATGTGTTTGGATTAACTGGCTGCTCCGCAGTTGTGTCTGCGTAAGATTGGCTTCCGCAAGTGGCGGTCACGCCTGTTATTTTGTCAGCGTGCCCCTGTGGTACTAAACTTAATTAAGGGAAAACTTTCAGTTCAGTAGAATTACCTGTTTAGCTGTGCATAGGATTTTCCTGGTTAGGCTTGGGCTTCATTTTGTTTTGTTTTTAAATGTGAAACTCAATTCAGAACATTACACAGATTTTTCGAAGTGTTTACATCTATATATGCACCTGTATAAGCATTCACACAGAGATACTCCCACATTTCAGACTAGAGTATACTCATTAACATATTTTAGTTCTGTATAGGTTTTTCTCATGAAATTTAGACAATATTCTTGGTATGCTTGGGTAGTTTCCTAGGCTGGTGGAAGCTCAGTTCACAAATAAATATTCCCATAATTGTTGCTAACTCACCATTAAATGTGGCACTACTGTGCAGACTGATTTAGCTATTTAATGATGATAAATAATGTCCCATTATTAGCTATAGCGTAATCAGCTATCATTTTTTATTGAGAATGCCATCTTAGTGAACTTTTCCTCATCTGACAAAGCTCTGAAGAGGTACAAATTTCAGGTTTTATGAAAGTATTAGTAATCTATTTATCTGTGTTTATTGATTAAACATGTATTTAGGTGCCATGAAAATTTAATGTAAGATCTGTGAACCTTGAGAAAGAAGATACGTACCAAAAAGGGTTCCTAGGGACTAAATGGACTGAAATTTAAAAAAAAAAAATGTGAGCACAGCAGCCATTTCTACATAGGTGCCTCTTAGGCAAACTACTCTTCAGGGAGAACCCTGCACTGAACTGCCTGCCTGCCCTTTGTTCCTGTCATGAGGCAGCCCTTACAAAGGAGTTCCTAGAATCCTGTTTTAACCAATAGGACTGAAACTTTCTCTGTCCAATCAAGGCTGTGCAGCTCCAACCAATCAAAATGGCTCTATTCTGGCCAATCAGGACAGTGCTTTTTGGACCAATTAAACTGCAAGGATTTGTAGTTCTTATTTGCATAGATGGGGCGATCAGGGACCAGGGACAGCTCTTTATATTAGCTAACTCCCCTCTGACTTGGAGCGTACACTCTACCTTCCACCAAGACTGAAGACTGTGTTTCCCTGGCTAGCTGAATCACTGAAGATATCTTGTTAGGGAGGAGCGGTGCAGGCCGTGGAGCAAACCAGAGCAGAACAGAGCAGCACAACACAAAGCAGAACTGCACCGAGCCCAGCAGAGCCGAGCTGTCAAACCTGAGAGGCACTTGGCCCCAAGGCTGTCTCCAGCTCTGCTCTTTCCACAGCCAGTGCTGTGTCACAATTGAGCTGCCTTACAATGAGTAAAATTTTCTTCTTCACCACACCCCAAAGTGGGGGTTCCTGTTGGCATTGAGTTGGTGCCAACCACCGTCAGTTGACAGATGTAATAGGAATCTTACCATTCCTACAGGGGCTTGTCATATAAAATGAAAGATAACAAATCTAAAACATCTGTGATATTAGAGTATAAGACACTCAGTTCCACATAGAACTATAGAAGCTTAGAGTAACAGGAGGTGCTAATTTCCTGTTTGGGGAATCACACCAGTTAGGACAGGAAAAAAGGATTGGGGCACAATAAAATGGCATACTACAGGGAGATATTCTAGCCAGAGAGCAAACTATAGACAAAACTTATATGCAGAAAGACTCAGAGTTTTTATGAAAATTGTGAGAATTGTTCATTTTGATTGGTGCTTGAGGAACTAACAATGAAGTGTGACAGTGGAGGCTTTGAATGCCAAACTAAGAAGAAAATGAATTTCCATTGTAGATACTTTGTTTAGCATGTTGGAGGTATTGAATAAATGTATTCATTTTCTCTCTTTTACTCTCTCTTTTTCTCCCTCCCTCCCTGTGCCCCCTACCCCAGTGTCTCTCTCATTCTCTCTTGCCATCTTTAGATTGTTAGCTTCTTAAAGGTTTATCCTTAGTTTTCATATACCTAGCACTTTTTATTGTAGATCCTAGACGAGATTTTGATGAATGAGTATTGAATAAGATTGGATTGTACTTGATAGGTTATGGAGAAGTTGGGAATGTTTTAGGGTAGTAGTTGGAAGCTGAAACTTGGGAAAATTCACTTGGCGTTATTGGATAAGAAGTATTAAAAAGAGCCGATATTGGAGGTAGACTGTCAGAGGCTGTTTTGCTGCTATGCCGTTGATTTGTACATCTGGTACTTTATGCTAATTACCTGGAAACTTTTCAGTCTGGTTGGCTTCTAGGTCTTAATCTTTGTAGATTATGTTTGTGGGGTGGTGCCAAGGATCTGGCTTTTGATTGTGATATTTTACCAGGTCTTGGAACCACCAACATAAGTAAGATACAATGAGGGATGGCCTCATTTTCCTGCAGAACTTGAGGACAGGTGATGCACTCATAAAACGTTACGGAGGTATAGTTGAATAAACTTGTGAACAAATTCTTCCTAAAGAGGGGGAAAAATCAAAACTGACACTGGGCTTTAAAACTGGAGGCTGGGAGAATGGTGATGTCTTCACTGAAGTAGTGGTGTTTAATTTTGTTGACAGAGATGATTAATTGCACGTTAGATAGACTGAGGGCATGGGCAAGAGTAGGAGAACACCCATTACCTCAGTCCAGCGGAGGATTCCAAGGTTGTTTGGAAGTGAGGACAGGACATAATGGGATAAAGTGTTTAAAGTTGATTTATTTTTATTTTTTTATTTTTGAATTATTGTTCTATTATAGTTGTCCCAATTTTTGCCCCGTTATTCTCCCCTACCCTGCTCCCCTGACTCACGCTCCCACAGTCAGTGCTTACCCTGTTGTCCTTGAGTCCTTTATACATGTTCCTTTACTAGACCTTTCCCCTTCTATAAAAAGTGTATAATAGTGATTATGATGATGAAAAAAGAAATAATGCTAATTACTGTAAAAACTACCATTTATGTGGCAGGCCACTGCTAAGAAATTTACAGACAGTATCTCACATCATCCTTACAAAAACACTGGGAGATCTACAATTTACAGAAAAAGAATTGGGACTCAGAAGTTAATTTGCCTGTGATCAAAAAACCGGTGAACGTGTGGTATGTAGGTTTTGATGACTCCAGCACCTGACTCTGCTCCAAGAAAACCTTTGTGCCTTAGGGACAAAACAGTGGATAAAGATCAGCTACAGAATTTTTTACTTAGTTGAAAGAGAAAATGAGAACTTGGAGAAAGTAGTCTTTTTTTTTTTTAACAGCATCAAATGCTTCAGAGAAGTACATTTGTTTCAGAACTTGGGAAAATCGATTTGCTTTGGCAATTTTGGAGGTCCTTAGCAACCTTTGAGATTAGAAATTCAGGGAGATGGAGATGGAAGAAGACAAGCAACAATATATGAGAAGTGTGTTTTCAGAAACAGTAAGAGGTTGAATGGAGCATCTCTATCAGCAAGTTGGTGGTTATGGAAAAGAAAGAAAAAGGGCCTATCTGTGAAGGTTCAGAGTGAAAATGTCGACACACTTTCAAAATATAGAAATAGACTTGGAAGGATCTGGTTGTTTCATAACTCTAAAAGTGTTGTTGAAATTGGCTTTTATTCAGGTTGGTGGACTCGAAGGGTGGGAAAAACAATTGGAGAAAGTGGCAAATGTGGATGGATGGACGCATAATGATGTAACTTTGTCTCATTTATACTCTTGCTAGTATGAAGAAAAGATGATGGATACAGGAGACAAAAGAATGCCGATTCCTTAAGCCTCTTAATTCCAGAGAATGGAGTGTGAATGTAGTAGAAACATTATATGTAGTAAGCACAATTACCTAAAGAGCCATAGACAGAAGCTGAGTTGTCACTATATCCTAGAGATGATACCTTAATAGAAGGAAGTGTTAAAAATTAGCTGTTTACTTAACCTCAGGGCGGGACATTCATGAAGCAACATGACAGATTTTACCTTGTATTTTGTCCCAAATTGTGTCTTTCTAATATTAGATTTTTCGTTTTTATTGAAATATAACTAATATATCATAAAATTTATACTTTTAAAATGTAGAATACAGCCATTTTAAAATATTTGCAAAGTTGTGGAATTATCACCACTATCTAATTTTAGAGCATTTTCCTAACTCCACAAAGAGACCCCAGCTCATTAATAATCAGTCTCCACTCCCCTCTCCAGCCAGCCCCACTGTCTGCATAATGCTTCTACAGATCTGCCTATTCTAGACATTTTAATGTAAGTGAAATTGTAAAATGTGTCTTGTTTTTTTCTTACCATACTGTTTTCATTGCTCATTCATTTGTAGCATTTATCTGCACTTCATTTTTTTATGGCTGAATAATATTCTATAGATATACCATATTTTATTTGTCCATTCTTCAGTTGATGGACATTTGGGTTGTTTCTACTTTTTGACTATTATGAGTAATGCTGCTATGAACATTAGTGTACAAATATTTATGTGAACATACACTTTCATTTCTCTTGAGTATATATGTCTGTACCTAGTAGTGGAATTTTGATCATATGGTAGCTCCTTGTTTAATTTCTGAACAGCTGCCAAACTATTTTCTAAAGCCAATGTACCATTTTATATTCCCTCCACCAATGTATGAAGGTTCCAGTTCCTCCACATCCTTGCTGACACTTGTTATTTTCCATCTTTGTGACTATAGCCATCGTAATGGGTGTGAAGAAGTACCTCATTGCAGTTTTGATTTGTTTCCCTACTAATAATGATGTTGAGCACCCTTTCATGTACTTCTTAGCTATCATACGTTTTCTTTGGAGAAATGTTCATTCAAATCTTCTGTCCATTTTTAATTGAGCCATTTTTTTATTATTGAGTTGTAATAGTTCTTTCTATGCTCTTGATATTAGACCTTTACCAGATATATGATTTGCAAATTTTTCCTTCTATGTTGTGGATTGTCTTTTCATTTTTTGATGTTACCCTTTGAAGCACAGACATTTTTAATTTAGATGAAGTCAAATTTATCTATTTTTTTTGTTTGCTTGCCCTTTTGGTGTCATATCTAAGAAACAATAACCTAATCCAAAACAACAAAGAAAGGACTCAAGGACTCCTGGACATGGACAACGGTGTGGTCATTGCAGTGGGGAGGAGGGTATAAGGGGACCAAATGGCAATAGAAAGAAATACAATAACA
>VMDR010021303.1:0-16928 GCA_007922815.1 Macrotus californicus | reverse complement strand
AAAATAGTAGAGAATTTACAGGCTCCAACTTCTGATCATAAATCAATAAAATATGAAAAGGTAATGGGGAAATAATTATGAACTACTTAGAAATTAATCATTAATCTTCCTAAAGAAATTTAAATCACAAGCTAAATCACAACACTAAAATTATAAAACTATATTCAGTAAAAGAGAAAAAAGCATTATACCAAAATCTGTGGTATAGCTAAAGCTGGAATACCTTCAAATTTAAAGGAGGAATACAATGTAAATATTTTAAAAATGCCAGCAAAATTAACCAAAGGGAATTGCATAAACAAAATTAATAACAGTTTTGGAGAAAGAGAAATGAAATATTCGAGATAGTAGAGATATACACAAGTCGCACTATTTGAAAGGCCAATAAGAAAACAGCAAAACTAGCAAGCTTAAGGAAAAAATACAGGAAAAAAATGATACAAGTTTAGAAATGAGGAAAAGATATAATGCAGTTGGTAACATAAGAAATATATAATAATGCCATCTATAATTTACGGTTGGCATTTTTAAGACCCAGAGAAACTTGACGACTTCTTTGCAGAATATAAACATTTGCCCAAGAAGGAGTAGAATGCTTGCATAAACTGATTACAAAAGAAAAAATTTTAAATGTGATGCACGAGTTCCTCATGCTACGCACACCCACACCCTGGTGATGTGTACTTCTTCACCTTGACCTGAGCCGAGCCACAAGACTTCCTTTAACCACTAACACATGGGCGAAGGTCTAAGCCTAACCTTCCAGAGGCTTCAGGTGTGTCTTGGCTCCCTCCCTTTGCCTCTGACGCCACCATGAAAACAACACTCCTTGGCCAGCCACCCGCCAAGGAGGATGGGGGAGGTGGGACACAGAGGGGCCATCCGGGCCCGGCAGACACCAGCAATCCCCACAGATGGGCAGACAAATAAACAAGGTCAACTGAGATACGCAGAGTTGCCCCCAATGGTCTGCAGGCTTACGAGAGAGAATAAAACAGTATTAAATCTCTCAGTGTATGCGGCTGGTTTGTTATTCAAGCAATAAAAGCAAATAGTTAGCAACATTATTAAAGTTCTTCTATCATAAAAGGCACAAATGCAAGAAGGCTTTCCAGCTAAGGTTTTACAGTAAAAGAATGTACAGCTTCTTAGTTTACTTTATCAATTCAGACTTCTTAATACCAAAACCTGATATAGCACCAAAAATGGCAAAAAGACAGAGAAAATGAGTGACGGAAATGGAGACCTGAGAGAAGAAAGGGAGAAAACTGTAGGCCAATCTCATGCTTTAATATAGAGCAAAATTTGTAAATAAAATACTCGTTTTAAAAATCTGATTAGTAACTCAAAAAAGTAACATTTCTTGACCAAGAACAATTTGTTAAGGAATGCAATATTAGTTCAATTCTCTCTCCCTCTGACATAGCGGTTCTCTGTGTATTAGACAGGCTAAAATTGTCCCACAACTTTTGAATGCCCCGTTCCATTCTTTTCAATCCTTTTACTCATCATGTAGCAGTTTGGACAATGTCTCCTGACCTACCTTCAAGTTCCCTGGTGCTTTCCCTTAGCTCGTCAAGTCCACCCCTGGGTGTCCCTCAGAGCCACTCTTCTTTCTCTTGTCATGCTTTTTACCCCTAGCATTTCCATTTGATTTTGCTGCGACAAATGTACCATGCATACTGGAGAAAATGTGATTGTGTTGTTGCCAGATGTTGTCTTCTATGTGCGTAAACTGCCTCTTCTTTACCTTCCAAATCTAATTGAGGAAGGTGTGTTACAACCTCCCACTAAGCTTGCAAATCTGTATTTTGAAACTACATTATTGCATGCTTTCTGCTGTAAGATATCATTACAAAATGTTCTTCTTAATCTTCAAAAATGCTTTGTGCCTTAAAGTCTGCGTTTTCTATTGTAAGTATAGTAACATCGGCTTTTTTGGGTAGTGTTGGGGTGAAACAGTTTTTTCCCATGGTTATCTCTTTGAACTTTCTGTGTGCTTGTATTTGAGGGCTCTTGTAAGCTGATGCAATTATCATTTGGAGCTTTATCCAGTCTGACAATCTTATTCTTTTGCTTGAACTACTTAGCCCATTTAGTGATAGACACGTACATGTATTTCCCAGATCTTCAAGAAAGGCCTTGTCGCCCTGCTGTGGGGAGGGTCACCAGCAAACAGCCTCCCACTCAGCTCCATTAGGAGCTGCTTCAACTTCAGAAAAGAAGTTCACCCCATGTCTGCCCACTCTTTCTAGGGCAGCATGCGTCTGGTCACTGAGCGAGTTCTGTAGACATGGCCCACAAGATAACTGTAATGGCTATACCTGCTTTCCAGCTCCCTGCCAGGTCAGCAGAGAATGCACTGGGCCTGAATTTCAACTTCTGCTTCTGCCCATGTAATCTACAGCTGGGTCTCCTGTATTCCTGACAGTTGGCCTGTGATGGAAGCCCCACAGGTCTCTGTCACTTCAACCCTGACCTTGGGAGATCCAGCTCTGCTGTGAAGAGTTAGCAACCCCCTGCCCAAAGCAGCTTCAGCATCTGTCCGCTATCTTGAGGGCCTTTGGAATGGCTGAACGCAGGTCTTTGTTTCCTGAGTACTAAGATGCTGCAATGCATTCATTCTGCCCTGAAAGTCTGTAGGCCTAGCTCCTGGCCTCCCAGCAGAGCAGAATTCAGTGAAGATGCTCTCTGCTTGGGTAAACCCTGAGTTTGCCTATGGCTGGGCTCAGCATCAGCAAACTCGGCTAGTGAAAACAAAGAAAATAACTAGAGATCATCAGCTCACTTCAGGAGGTTTCTTCCTCTGAAATTTTAGTTCTAATAATTCTTACTTATAGAGCCAACTGATGCCTTTAAAATAGGATTTTAAAAATTACCCAGCTTTTCTAGTTGTTACAGTAAGAATGCTGTGACCTCCTACTCCCTGCTCAAAGTGGAGATCTCTGCTGCCTATTCACCCTCCCTTTACTCTCTCTGTCCCTACCCATTCAGCTTCCAAGGCCCCTTGGGTAACTGTCTCCACAAGGTTGCTTGGGTCTTGGCCTGTCCTTTTCCTCCCACGCCACTTTCCAGCACTGTGGTTCGGTTCTTCCAGGACGAGGACAATCACACTCGTCTCTCTCTGGCACACCCCACTAGACCCCCTCTGTGGACTCACCCTTATTAAGCACAGTTCTGATGGTATCAGGTTCCAGCTAGAACTTTTCTGTGGCTGTTTGCCACAGTTTAATATCAGATTTTGTCCCACGATATCTCTTGTTTTATGGTTCTTACTGCTTATGCTTCACCCAAACAGGACTACTTAGTGCTCCATTAACTCACTTCACAAATTGCCAGTATGTGCCTGTTGCCCATGCTACTTCCTCTACTTGACAAGCTATATTTAATCACTTTCCCTTTAAACAGCTGCTCGTAGAAATGCTACCCATGATTCAAGTCACCACTTAAATGCTGCCTCTTCCATGAAGCCTTCATTTATACACCAACAAATCTCATAATTTTGTCTGCCTCTAACTCTTCCTCTTACATAGTTTTAACTTGTCTTTTGGAGCTTACTAAATTCTATTCAAACTTGTATTTTTTTTATCTCAACTACTAAACATGTAAAATTTTGAGGTCGGATACCTGCTTCTCCTATCTGGTAAGATATACATTTACTGAGCTCATTTTGCACAACAAAGTATGAACATGTGCACATGAACAAGAGAGTGAGTCACATAAATGATCAAACACAAGCTGATGTTCAATTGTGTGAAGAGATTCTCTAATGCAGGCACCCATTCTCTCCCTTCTCCACTTTGTTTTCCATCCTTTTTCTGCAAACCTGGGGTGGGAGGTCTTCAGATTACCTGCCTGTAACGAATGTTCAGATCAGCGTAAACTTCCTTCTTGTCTTTTCTGTTGTAGCTGGATCACCTTCAGAGCCATTGTATAGAGACATGACTTGGGCAAAATGTTCCTCTAAGCAGCATAATATATTTGTTTGTTCATTTACAAGTCCATTTTAAAGTTTAAAAATGCAGTATTTGTCCATAGAGTGCTTTTAGCCACTTAGAAGAAAAATATAATTCAAATATATTCAAAGTGCCTTTATGTTGTTATCTTCAGCTGCTTGGTTTATGAGATCATGCTTGTTACTCATGTAGTTGGATACTTTACATTTCTACAAATCCTTCCCAGAGACAGTCCTACCCTAACTAAAACAGTTCAAAGTGAAGATACTTTGTTTTAGAGTAAAAACAAATAAATGATGTAACTGGGTAAAATGATCTGTTAAACCCAAGTTGGAACAAAAGAGCATCAATGAGATACTTTACAAATGACGCTGAACAACCTTTATTTGTGTGTCAGTTAACTCTTTCCTCCATCCCCTGCGAATTAACAACTATCACGTTCCGTAAGTCTCTGTGAGGCGTGAGTTTCCAGCAAGCACCTATCCCTGCCCATTGTCAGCCGCTGTGGACTTGGAGCTGGGGAAGTACATACAAGGCTCTCAAGCTTGAACTGACTCATGAAATGGTTGAAAAAGATTATGAAAGGAGGTATCTTTACTATCCTTGGATAATCTCATATAAACTATTTTGGTTATATCCATATAAGAAAAAAACCACTTAATTCAGTACATGTGGTTTAGAAATGGATAAATTAATGGGTTGTAGAAGCCATGTAGCCTATATTTAATATATGGAAATAGTGTAACGAATACAACATGTATGTTGTGGTATGCATAATTTCAAAACACACACTATCTCCAAAATGTAGGGTTAAACTGAAAAGCAGCTGAGGGTTGCAGAGCAGGGTCGAGGGTGCAAACCCCATACAGACTACCTAGGTTCTAATAACCCAGGTCAAAACTTAGCAAGTTAGTTAAAATCAAGATTTCTCTATATTACCTACTTTCATTGGGGTTTTGGTTACTGGGTATATTCTTTTGTCGAACCCCATCTAATTGAACACTTAAGATCTGTGAATTTCATATAAATTATATTTCAATAAAAGTTGTTTGAAAATCAGTATTCCTGAAAGAAGGGAAAATCATAGTAGTTATTACACGTATTTATTGTATGGATTGACTAAGATAATGCATGTGAAATGCCCCACAAGTCATAACTCTGATCACTTGAACAAGTGATCAAAATTTTTCAAGGTGAATATTACTATCTTTTTTTGTTCATTTTAAACTAATAAGAACACAGAATCTCAGAAATGTATACTAACTTGCCAAAAATTGGAGGCTGAGCTTTTAAATCCTGGTCTGTTGAACGTCAAAATTTTCTCCACTGTAAGAGAAAATGACAGTGTGGACTTTTTAAAGGAAGTTTAGCTGGATTGAATGAATATTTAGTGTAGAGCCTTGCTGTTCTTGTAGTTTAGCCATGGTAGAAGAACTCAAGTGATTCAGACATTTTAGTCTTCAGTGTTCTGCATTTAGAGCTGGAACTGTTCAGACTACAGTTCAAACAGGCGGTGACTACGAAACACACAAAGAGATGCCGTGTGTGTCTTCCGTAAGCGTGGCAGACAGATACTCATAAACCTATGAGATTGGCCGTAACACGTTGGTTGTATGGTTTGAATAAAAAAACATTATGAACTATATGGTTTGTCCATGTGTACTATTTCCAAATGACTTTTAGGTTGTAAAATATTTACCTAAAATTATCATTTCTATATAAAATTTTTTATCAAAAATGTTTCCAAATTTCTGCTAAGTCCCAGTTGAATTTAGTTCTACTTTCTAGCTTATCACCTTTGCCAGAGGATGAATGTAATCTTGATAACTAAGTAATATTTTAAGTAATGAACTATCAACTTTGATTCTTTGTATTATAAACATTCACATCACGTGATTCATTTCCCCTGATTTTTGAAATTCTAATGTTTTAAAGAAATTGTGTAAAAGGCTGACTATTCTTTTGGAAACTTTATTTAAAATAAGTAGCAAGTATCATCTGCATATAAAAAAATCAAAAAAGTTTTTATTAAAATAAGGACTAATGGTCACATTCAGAAAGAAAAATCCTGTGTTAAGTGTGCTTGCTATATAGAGGCATTCTCAAGGAACTTTCAATGCAGCAAAGGGAAATTAAAATTCATGCTGAAGTGACTGTGAGGACATCTTAAATATTGTTCTAAGCAGCGGTGCTCAAAGTGTGGTCTGGGAAGCCCTGGGAGGCCGCCACGAGGCTTTCAGAGAGCCCCTGAGATCAAAATGATTTCATAATAACACCGAGACATAGAATAGCGTTTTCCATGGTGTGCGACCTAACAAAAGATTGACTGCAGAAGTAGTACAAGAAACCAGGTGTCTTCTCTTAAGTCAGACGTTAAAGAGACTTATAAAAACATAAGCAGGTGCCATTCTATTCAACCACAATGTTTTCGTTTTGGAGGATAATTATTTACTTAAAATATATTATTTATATTAACATGTAATAGTTTGTTATAGTTATTTCACAGTAAATTAATAAATATGTTTAGAAGTTCTCAATTTTATTTTTGATACTATATATACTATTATACAGGAGTGGGCAAAAGTAGATTAGATTACCAGCCATCATTACCTTAAAGATAAATCATAAGTAAGGATCAAAATAACAATAAGAAGAAGACAAATAATACAAATAAGTCATAAAATAATAACTAATAATGCAAGAACAGACTCGCACTCACAACTGGAGCCCTAACAGCGCCCACTCCTGAACAAATCTGCGTCTGTCTGTCTCTAGCTCTAACTCCGTAGAGATAAGTCATCTAAACGAAAGTTCTTTGGGGGACTGCATTAATTTTTTAGGAACTTAAAGAGATGCTGAAACCAGAAGGTTTGAGAACTATTGCTTTAATAGTTTGACCTTCATATAGACTCAATTATGACCTCTAGTGGATACATCCAGCAATTTTGATTTTAGTCGGTTTTACAAAGACATCATTTGACATTCCACTGTCACTTCTTTTTGAGACTTCATTCAAGCTCTTCTGTAAGAGGTGCTAAGTCCCGTTTCAGCTGGATGGCTTGGACCAGGGTCTCCCAAGGTGTCCTCGAGCTGCCTGCTTCAGAATCACCTGTAGAGCAAGCTTCAAAGGAAAATTCTTGGGTCTTACCCAGAACTTCCCGTGATCTTTTGTGGTGGATCCCATCTGCTTTCTATTAAGAGTCCCACGTTGTTCCTACGAACACTGCCATTTAGGGTTCTTCTTTGAGTGTGTTTGTGGTGTACTTGGAGTTTAAGAAGAGACATCATAAAATGGCGGGTAAATCTCCCAGGAGTCAGACATTTCCACTCAGCGGGAATTTCTGTTGCCACAGACGTAGGTGCTTTTCCATTAGAAGGTATCTTGTTTTCGGGCAAAAATTGAGAACCTTGATGTTTATGGAGCTTGTCCAGGGAAAAACTGCTCGTGTGTCCCTCATGAGACTTTAATTCATCAGGCACTGCTCTGCTTTCATGGAGGAGAAAAGTGTGGATTAAACCTGAGCTTGTTAAGACTTTAATGCGCAAAGGGGTCACCAGAGAGTACAAAGCTTAAAATACTTAACTATTTGGCCATTTACAAAAAAAGCTTACCAACTCCTGTTCTAGATCAGTACTTTTTCAACTTTAACAAATTCGTCTTGCAGGAACTTGTTAAAATGCAAATTCAGATTCAGTGGATCTGGGGTCTAATTAGGTCCCAGGAAATGCTGCTGGCCCACTGGCCACATTAGAACAGGTTTGAAATGCAGAGCCTCAGGCCTCACCGTAGTCCCACTGAGTGGAAGGTATGCTTCACCAGGATCCCCAGATGATCCCCATGCCCATTCCTGAGTACAGCAGAAGCCCTGGTGTAAGTCACAAATAAAGAGTGTGACTTTTGACTACAGGCAAAGCTGGATGGGAATCCCTCTTTCTCCCTTATCAGGCATGGGAATGTCAGCATGCAATTCAAGCTCTTCAAATCTCTTTGTCTCCAAAGGAGAAAGAAAATACTTTGTTCACTCCCCTCATAACTGTTGTGAAAATCAAATGAAACAAGAGAAATCATTTATAAATACTAGCTAACACATATTGAGGGTTTGCTAGACGTAAGCAGTTGGGGTAAATAATTTATAAAGAAACTGAGGTTCAGCAGATGAAACAGCTTGTTCAGATTCACATCACAAGCTAGAGAAGGGGAGAACTGGCCAGTAGTTGCCTGCTTCTGAACTTTTCTGTGACCGTGTAATTGCGCCACCTTGAGGATTTTCCAGCCCTATTCACATGTCTGTGTTGATGACCTATTACGTTTTGCAAACATATTCCAACACATCTCTATGTGTAAATGAGACAAATGCACAATGTGAGTCAATAGGAAAAACTCTACAAACCATAGTATACACACTTGACCTTGTCAAAGTGTCCAAAAGCAATGGAGTAAATCAAAACTTGTCCTAACCCATATCCCATGTTAGAGCAATGTTGTTTAATTAAGATTAAGCTTCCAGAAATCCAGGAGTGGTCGACTCTTATGATGACTATATCATATATTGAAGGAGATAGCAGTATACAAGTGCCTCAATTATATGGTTTCCTTGTCTTTAAAACCACCTTAGGGTATTGCTCCCAGGACAGATTTGGCACCAAGCCTCCATCTGCTTATAATTTCCCTTGCATTTTCATAGCTTTTTCAGTCCTTGCTATTTTGCTCAACAGGAAGTCAAATTGCATGAATCACTTCGCCAGACAGTCCCATCTCTGCAGCTCAGTTTCATTTTCCCTTCTTGCCCTTACTAGAGGGTCAGAGCCCTGGAAAGCCTTCTTTGAAAGAACACTTTATAAAAGATGCAACAGCATCCTCTGCTGACTGTGGCTCATAGTGTCGAAGGGGCACCAGCTCACTGAAGTGTTTGAATAAGGTTTGGATTGCTCCTGTAGTGCACTCATCAGTGCTTTTCATTTTCTTGTTTTATGCTCTTTGGGAATAAAAAAGGAAATGTTTGTATTTAAACTAATTTTAAAATTATACATATTTAATGTATACATCTTGATGAATTTGGAAATATGAAAACATCACAATTTATTCCATAAACATATCCATCATATCCAAGAGTGTCCATCTGCCCCCTTTATTTATAGTTGTTATTTGTGATAGGAATACTTAACACGAGATCTATCCTCTTAGCAAATTCTTAAGTATACAACACAGTATTGTTAACTACGGGCTCTAAGCTGCGTGGCAGCTCTCTAGGACTTACTCGTCTTGTGTGAGTGACTTTGTACCCTTTGACTAACGCCGTCCTGTTCCCCACCACTCCCAACCCCTGGCCATCACCATTACACTGTTTCTATGAGTATGATTATTTTAGATTCTTCAAGAGTGGTATCATGTATTTTCCTTCTGTGTCGGTCTTACTTTATTGGGTTGACCAAAAGCTTTGTTTGTTTGTTTGTTTGTCTTTTCAGTAAAGTGGCTCTAGTGCTTAGTTGTCTTTAACTTCATTCAAAACAATTTTGCTAGATTGTGTTGTGACAGCTGCCATATCAGTGTTTACTTAAAAAACTTATTAAAATTGGTGATTTTTTTGTGTAGCCCTTTTAATACTGAAGATGGGAGAAAATATGCCATCTTTTCACCATATTGTACTTTATTATTTCAAGAAAGGTAAAAAAACAAGTGACACACAGAAAAAAGATTCGTGCAGTGTATGGAGAAGGTGCTGTGACTGATCGAACATGTCAAAAGTGGTTTGCGAAGTCTCGTTTTGGAGATTTCTCACTGGACGATGCTCCATGGTCAGGTAGGCCAGTTGAAGTTGATTGAGATCAAATCAAAACATTAATTGAGAACAATCAATGTTATCCTATGTGAGAGATAGCCAACATGCTCAAAATATCCAAATTAATAGTTCTTGGTGAAAATGAAAAATGTGTCTTTTATTTTATAGGAAAAAAAGATGGATTTTGTGGCCAACCCGATACTTAACATAATGTCCTCCAGGCTCACCCATGTTGTTACAAATGGCAGAATTTCCTTCTTTTTAAAGGCTGACTTAATATCCCATTGTATGTGTGTATCACATTTTCTTTATCCATTCATCTGTCAGCAAACATTTAGATTGCTTTCATGTCTTAGCTATTGTAAATAATGCTGCAATGAACCAGATGTCTTCACTGGTGAATTCTACCAAACATTAAAGAAGCATTAATAGCAATCCTTCTTAAACTCTTCCAAAAAATAAGAGAGGAAACTTCAAACATTTTATGAGGCCAGTATCACTCTGATATCCCATCCAGACAGAGAAAGAACCACAAAACTACAGGCTAATATCCCTGATGAACATGTACGCAAAAATCCTCAAGAAAATATTAGCAAACCAAATTCAACAGCACATTAAAAGGATCGTACACAATGATTCAGTGGGACTTATCCATGGGATGCAAGAATGGTTTAACGTATACAAAGCTATTGATGCAATACCCCGTATAACAGGACAAGAACAATTTATTGATCATTTCAACAAATGCAGAAAAACCATTTCACAAAATTCAACACTCTTTCATGATAAGAACTGTATGTATAGGAGAAACTGAGCATGGTAAGGACAATGTATGCAAGACCACAGATAACATCGTAGCTTTATTGGTAGACATTTAGGCTGCTTCTGTGTCTTGGTGGTTATAAATAATGCTGCAGTGAACATAGGGGTGCTTCTATCTTTTTAGTTAGTGTTCTGTTTTCTTCAGCTAGAGACCCAGAAGTTGAACTGCTGAATTGTAAGGCAGTTCTATTTTTAAGTTTTTGAGGTATCTCCATACTGTTTTCCACAGTGGCTGCACCAGTCTGCATTCCCACCAACACTGCACAAGGGCTCCCTTTTCTCCACATCCTCGCCAGGACTTGTTGTTTGTTGATGAAGCCATTCTGACAGGCGTGAGGTGGTATTTCATTGAGGATTTGATTTGTATTTCTCCGATGATTAGTGATGTTGATTGTCTTTTTATATAACTACAGGCCATCTGTGTGTCCACTTGGGAGAAATATCTATTCAGGTCCTCTGCACATTTTTTTAATTGGATTGTTTGGGGGTTTTATTTTTGTTTTATGTTCAGCTGTATAAGTCCCTTATATATTTTTGCTGGTAACCCTTTATCGGATATGTCATTGGCTAATACCTTCTTTAATTCAGTAGGTTGTCTTTCATTTTGTTGATGATTTCCTTTGCTGTGCAAAAACTTTTCAGCTTGAGGTAGTCCCATTTGTTCATTTTTTTTCTTTCGTTTCCCTTGAGGAGACATACCCAAAAAGATATCGCAAAGAGCAGTGTTAAAGAGTTTACTGCCTGCGGTTTATTCTCTTTTATGGTTTCAGGCTCTTGTTCATGTTTAAATCATTGATTTCTAGTTGAAATACATTGTGGTCAGAGAAAATGATTCTAAAACATTGATGCTTCAAGATTTGTTGAGACTTCTTTTTGGTATGTATGTGATAAATATTGGTAAATATTCAATGTACGCTACAAAAGAATGTATATTCTCTAATTGTTGAGTACATAGTTTATTAGCTAATATCTGCTAATGTGCAGTTCAGACTTACTAATATAATTTTTATGACAGCTCAGTTGGTGTCTGAAGAATGTGTGTTAAATTTCTAGCCACCATTACAGATCTTCTTATTTCTTGTCAATTGTTGCCCTTGATGCAGTGGCACAAATAACGCCCCTTTTTTTATTACAAAATCTTTTATTACAAAATCATAAGCATGTAATTCTGTAACATAACAATATCACATTCAAGCACACCATATGACATTTTAGACAAATTGTTCAAATTAAAACTAGAAATTATTACACCCCTATTATTACCTACCCTCAAGCAAGCCTTACTTCTGCCGGACCCTGTATTATGAAGCTATGAGGTTCGGTACCAAGTTTGAGTTGCAATATCTTTCTGATAAATATTTTCTGTTATTTGTAGTAACTGTCTTTACCTTTTCGAAAGCTTTCTGCTGAGAAGACATTTTGCCCGACTTTAACAACAGCACCCAACTTTGTTTTGGCTGACATTTAACTGGCGTGTCTCTTCTCAAGCTCTTATTTTCAACTTTTTACAGTCGCTACATTTTAGATGCATCTCTTTTAAAGTTTGTAAGCTGGGGTCTGTCTGTCTTTGACCAGAGGGCTCTTTCTATTCAGCTGTTCATTTAACATCAGTTAAATTACTATAACTAGTGATCTATTTGATTCAATTTTATCATCTATTTTGTTTTTATCTTCACTATACTTTGCTTCCTTTATTTTCCTCCTTACCGCCCCTCTTGATGAAGTTTTGTTTACCCTTTTTCCTATCCACATTTAGAAGTTAGGACTTTTCGTAGTTACCCTTATCATTTTAAACATGTCTCTATAACTATGTCTAAATTTTGTCTATTTTTCTCCCCAAACAAAATTAGTAGATCTTCAGAAAGCTTCAGTCTTAAATCAGCTTCCCACCACTTTCAACCTCATTGCCAGTCTGTGTTTTAATTTTAAAAGCAAGATATTATTTTTATTTTTTTCTTTAATAATTTTTCCAGTTTTACTGAGATATAGTTGACATGCATCTCTATATCAGTTTAAGGTACTGCGTAATGACTTTACACACACTTACTTCCAAATGGTTACCACAGTACACTTAGTTAACATCCATCTCGTATAGTTACAAAACATTTTTCAGGGTTCTTTAAGAAATAAAACATTATTAACACAGATGAAATCTCTAATTTTCCTCAATTGTATTCCCAACTCCCTTGGAGGAAATCACTTTCTAAATTTGTGTATAATCTCCCATGCAAGATTTTATACTTTTATTATGTATGCATTCATCTATAAACAATATATAATGTTTTGTGTACTTTATTTTTAAAATTTATTTTTATTGAATTTATTGCACATATCTATCCAATATTCCCAACACCATTTATTGAATAGACTATCTTTACCCTATTAGTATGTTTTTGCTTCCTTTGTCAAATATTGACTATAAATGCGTGGATTTATTTCTGGGCTCTCTATTCTGTTCCATTGATCGATATGTCTGCTTTTATGCCAGTACCATGCTGTTTTGATGATTATGGCCTTATAGTTTGATATCAGGTAGCACGATTCCTCCAACTTTGTTCTTCTTTCTCAAGATTGCTCTGGCTGTTCAGGGTCTTTTGTGGTTCCATAAAAATTTTGAAATATTTGTTCTAGTTCTATTCAATACACCACTGGTATGTTGATAAGGATTGCATGGACTCTATAGATTG
The DNA here is from genome assembly GCA_007922815.1 of Macrotus californicus. Lineage (NCBI taxonomy): Eukaryota > Metazoa > Chordata > Mammalia > Chiroptera > Phyllostomidae > Macrotus > Macrotus californicus. Next base: position 3,683 of record VMDR010021303.1, on the reverse strand, counting down.
CTTTAGGTAGTACGGGCATTTAAGTGATGTTAATTCTTCCTATCCATAACTATAATTATAGTTAATTTTAGTACTTGTGTCTTTTAACCTTCAGCTTACCTTTTTAAATTGCTGATTTATTGTGTTAGTTCTATATTTGCCCTTACCTGTAAGATTTTTTGTTCTTTCTTATATTTTCTTTTCCTCGTTATGGCCTTTTCTTTCCTTCACCAGGAAGACCCTTTAACATTTCTTGTACACTGTTTTAGTGGTGAAGAACTCCTGTTTTTGCTTCCCCAAGGTCACAAAGCTTACGTAAGCGAGAGAACTGGGGTCTAGACTCCCGAAACCTGCTTTCTGCCTATATTGCTTTGAAAGATATTTTCTATATTCAAAATAAAGTAACGTAGCTAATCTGGCACTTCCTACTGATCAAAACATTTTCACACACAATAACTCATTTAACTGGATTAATTTTATTTTAGGGAAGTAAGCAGGGCAATTTTTATTCTATCCATTTTAACATTTACCATGTTGAGGTTCAGATTGTGCATTTCGTTATGAGAGCCCACAGCTAGAAAATGTCAGAGCATGTAAAAAATTCAGGTCTCAGGTCTTATTAACTATGAAACAATAGATATGAAAGTGAGAAAGAGCAGAGTGGTAATCTACGCCCTCCAAGAACTGTTTACACTGAACACAAAATAGCTTTGTTTAGATGACAGATACCAACTGCAAAATAATGCAGCAGACACAAATTATACATATAAACTTTTAGAGCTGAAAATAGCTTAGAAGGTTTTCTTTTTTTTCAAATCTCTAATTTTGCAGCTGTGGAAACAAACCTAAAGTTTAATATTACACTATTTAATAGTATTTTGTCTAAAAAGCTGGGTGTCCCCAAGCACTTGATCCCAATCCACATTTCCTCTATTTATAGCATAAAGATTATCCCCCCAAAGTTATTGCACTAAAACAACTGCTCTATTTGGTCCTGGAGACCAAGGAAGGTTTTATATTGTCAAGGGTGCACTCAGACTGAGGTAATGAAAGACTGTGTGTGTGTGTGTGTGTGTGTGTGACAGCAGTGTTGACACTGACATGATATGGACATCAGGTTAGTGTTCTCAGGTGGGTTAAGGAGAACTCAAACACAGGTTGCCTGTTGCATTGCAAGCAGTTGCTCCTCATGTTCTTTGGAAAATTGTGGAGAAAAGTTATTTTCAATTTTTTTCTTTATCCTACTGAGGAATAGTTAAGAGTGGCCAGCAGATGCCACTGTTGTCAGTCATAAATCATTTTTCCTATTTTAAATAAAGAATGAGTCATTACAGAAAACATGTGGCAGGTGTAACAAAAATAATCATGTCATCCTAAAATAAGTGACCAAACTGATGCGCACTTGGATCTCTTTACCTTTAAGCAAAGCATCTAATTAGATAGTTGGCAGCAAAAAGACAAACTGAATTATTAGAACAAATTAACAAGACTGAGTCATCGATGTTTGAAAATAATGTTCACAAAATAGAATGTTGAGTAAAAGCTGTATTTAATCACAAAATATTTCCCATTCTGATGAATGGCATCAAGGATGAATAAAAAATCAATTCTGTCCTTTTTTAATTATTGTGGCAACTTATGTGACAACATAAAACTTCTGTATTTATCACAGCTATACTCAATGATGAGTGAGTTGTCACTGCAAAGTTTGTCTCTATCTTCTATTCCCATCAATGTTTGCAGGTGCTACGTCTCTTTAAAATAACTTAAAACATACCCATTAAAGTAGACCTACAAAACTAACTCCTTGAGAAAAATTATGCATAGTGGCTGTTGCTTACTTCTAGGCTGACCTCACAAATTGCACTCCAGGGCATGATTAGACTCTCCAGGAATGTGTGTATCCATACATCTAAAGACAGATGGGGAGGATGTGACAAAATGGTAAAGATGTGTGATTCTAGCTAAAGGACACAGGGTATCTATTTGTACTGTTCTTGCAATTTTTTAACTTATGTCAGCATTTGTAGATTAAAGTTTAAAAATATGAAAGTGAATTAAAGACATTCTGATACATGACAGCCGGATTGGTGCCTGTAGACTCACACTGTAAGAAATAATAAAGTTCTTCAAGCTAGAAATTACAGAAACTCAAATCTATAAGAAAGAATAAGGAGAGCAGGAAATTACAAATATGTGGGTATATGTAAAAAATATATTATTTTGTTTTCACCCAAGGACATTTTTTCATTTCTTTTAGAAAAAGAGGAAAGGAGAGTGGGAGAGACAGAAACACTAATTGGTTGCCTCCGGTACAGGCTGGAACCAAGATCGAACCTGCAACCTGGGCTTGTGCCCTGACTGGGAGCAACCTTTCAGTTATGGGGCCACGTCCAACCCACGAACCACATGGGCCAGGGCTTACTATAAAAGACACTTGACAAACAAAAATGTATTTGGAGTTTATAACATTTGATGTAGATTGTGATAGGTTAAGGATATAAATATATATCAGAATCCTTAGTGCAAACAAAGAACTATGCATTATGTGTGGTCTGTCCAGAAAAAGCCCAGCCATTGTTAATATGAGAATGGTTTGCACAACATCAATGTAACTGGCAGCCAAGGATAGTGGACTAGAATGTGCATGTGTGAACAATGATGACTTCACTGTACTGGTCAGTGGGGGTGGTGTGTGTACTGTGTGGCCATCACATTAAAAATGACTAAGTAGAACAGTAAATCTGCATCAAATTTTGCATTAAGCTTGAACATTCCTCCATGGAAACTTTTTGGATGACTCAGAATCCTGCAGCTACGGGCAGCTGGTGATTGGCAGCTTCTTCAAACCAATGTGCTTGCCGATGCATCCTGTCTTGTGCAGAGATTTTTGGTGAAACATCAGATCACCCAGGTGACGCAGCCCCCATACAACCCAGATTTGGCACCCTGCGACTTCTGGCTTTTCCCCAAACTAAAATCACCTTCGAAAGGGAAGAGATTTCAGATTGTCAATGAAATTCAGGAAAAATAACACAGGGCAGGTGATGGTGTTTGGGAAGACTGTGAGATCCCAAGGTGCCTACTTTGAAGGAGACTAAGGCAACATTGTCCTATGTACAATGTTTCTTGGGTCTTCTTCAATAAATGTCTCTCTCTTTTTCATATGACATGGCTAGATACCTTCTGGACAGACCTCATATGTATGGTGTATATATTTAGTATATTTTCCTGCTCCACTAAGATTTGATCATGTGGTTTGATTTGGCCAATTAAACATGAGTAGACATTGGTAACCTACATCCTTGTATGAACAGAAGCTTTTGAAGGCACTGCACGTTTAGTCAGCCTCCGGCCTGTGTTCCCGTTGCCAGTAGAGCGGTGAACACCCGACAGCTGCGATGACTCTAATACAAAATGCCTGCAGTGATTTTAGTCACACTTTTTTAAGAAAGGAAAATGAAAACAAATGTGTTAATATCACACAAATATGTTTATTATTTAAATGTTTATAAATCTTTTAAAGATTTTAATTACGAATGAAAATATTTCTAGAAAATGTTACACATTTGATATTAATGTCTATAACTGATTTAAGGCACATAGTGCAAAATACTTCATTTCTGATACAGAGATCCCTAAATGTTTAACCACATTGGCACAAAATTGCTTTAGTACCCTATATGGTACAACATACCCCTAAT
>VMDR010021302.1:0-16928 GCA_007922815.1 Macrotus californicus | reverse complement strand
TTTCCCATTTAGGTAAGTGCATGAACCTGATCCCTCCTCAAGGTAACTCTATGTTCTTGGTGAAGTTTATGCCCAAGTGATAATGTCTTACTCTAGAAATTTAATCTCACATACAGAAATACGGTACCTTAAAAAATGACACTATTGTCTCATAAAATGTTTTTATCTTAGCTATTAAATTAAATTTAATAAGTATTTCTAAATAGTATTAGTCCTTTTAAAATTATGGCACTGTGGCTTGATTATTTGTTCTTAGAGAACAAATTTTTGTTTTAGGCTTGGTTAATTCACTTCCATCTCTTTTCCCCAGAGCAGGTTAAGAATCGTTGCTAATTCTAAACTAGAGATTTTTATTCCAGTTTACTTCCTTCTTTCAATCCAGGGAGGTGGCAGTCAGTATGTGCCACCCATTGACTCTTCCCCGAGGCGCCACACAGCAGCATGTACAGTACAGTGACGGTATGACCGCCGTTACTGGGGACGTTAGTTCTGGCGGGCGGACTCCAGCCGTGTCTCGTGCTGGTCTTTACATGCGAAGAGGCGAGTGTTTCTCAGTGGTGTACTTGTGTTTCATTTTCCCTGGTCTGTGCTTTCAGTTTATAGCTCCGGTGCAGTAGCCAGTACTGTTTTTATATAAACTCATCATTCATTTTTCACTCACTTATCAAATCGTTATCAAGCGTATTCTGTGGATCCTGCTCTACACTACGTGCTGAGACGTACCAGGGTCAGCCCTGCTCAGCCAAAGCTTGAATTCGTGTGACTCTGAACTGTAGGTCTCACTTTGCAAAGGGTAATTAATGTGCAGGGCTTTTAGATGGAAACAATTCTTATAAACCTCTTTGGGCCTGATTCCAGTTTCTTAGAGCATGAGTTTGATGCGAACGTTGACTTCCTGTTTTCAAGTATTCCAGTGGTCCACAAAGCCCTGGTTCATTTGGCTGCATTGGATCTGTCCTGTTTCGTCTCTCACCTGGCCCTTTCCTCATCACACCTGTGCTGCAGCCATTCTTAATTGCGTGCATTTCCCATTAAGTTCTTTTGCCTCGGATCCTCTTATCCTTGTCATACGTTAAGTATCATAAACTTGGTATTTGTGAAAATTTGTGTTTAATTGCTATAGGCACCAGCAAGTAGACAAGCATGGTTTTAGACTTCAGTGTTCAAAGACCACATTGGAAATTTATCAAACAGTCACATCAATATATTTTAATGTAGTTACCTAGCGATGGTTTATGAATAACTGGACTTTTAAATTAAAAATCTTTTCCTCCAGTTTCATGGAAGTGTTTCCTGAATATTGTTTATAAACTTCATAAAAATTACTTTGACAGTAGCTACTGGGGATATGAGGCAGAAAAACTAATACATGTCTATATTATAATCATTTGCAGAAAAAGTAAGTGAAAAAGCAAATAGTTTTGAATGAATGGGTTTCACCATGCGGAGTTAGCCTAAGAAAAATTAGATTTTTTTCACAGAAGAAAATTAAGGAATGATTTCATTTATGTCAGTTTCACACTAATAATATTAATCCATACATTGCATGCCCTGGCTGGTGTGGCTCAGTGGATTAGGCATCAGTCTTCAAACCCAAGTGTCACTGGTTTGATTCCAAGTCAGGGCACATACTTGGGTTGCAGGCCAGGTCCCCCAGCAGGGGGATGCACTAGAGGCAACCACACATTGACATTTCTCTCCCTCTCTTTCTCCTTTGCTTCCCCTTCCCTAAAAATAAGTAAATAAAATCTTTAAAAGAATACATTGGAACCATCACTTGTGATTTCTCTGTAGTATTTCCTGGAACCTTTCTTACTTGAAATCTAATGTCTTTCCCCTACCACTTTGAAGATGCAGTCCGCAACTGAATGTGCTTCCTACTGAAACTGCAATTTCCCTTAAAATGCTTGGAATGGTATAATAGTGGTTGTATAATTAAAACTTCAAGATGCACAAAGTGCATACCACTGAAAACAGAGGAAGGTTGAGCTGTGAATGCAGGCTCTGTTGGGGACAGATCATTTCAGATACTTCTTTGTGTAGCTTGAGTATTTATTCTGAAGAAAAGATTATTTTTATTTGCCACACACTGTCCTTGTCCTTGACATTATCAGACTGAGTTTCAATAAAACCTTTTCAATGATGAGTGACTTTCTTTCCCAAGGAAGCACAGTGGCATTTCCACATGGGGGTTTGGGATCCTTGGGTACAAGGACCCAAGAAAATATTTTTCTCAGTGGTTAGTGCTTTCTTGTCTCCTCTTGCCTTTATTTTTTCCAAACATTTAATAGTTGAAGAAAGCAAACTGTTCTCCTGATTAGCTAAGCACCACTTCAGCTCACAGTAAGAGCTGATGTTATAAACAAAATGTTTTAGAATTTTGTGGAGTTCATGCCAACTGGTCCCAGGAAACAATTTAAAATAATGAAAGAGCATTTAGAAACCCAGTGTGGATTTCAAAGTGTATCTTCACTCTCAGGATTTTAATTGTCTGCCTATGATATTTATTTAGGTGGAATTTTGTAAGCTTGTTATTTTTCCCAAAAAAATATTATATATCTAGAAATTAGGTTCTGGGGTGTTGATTTAGAGGAAACAAACCCAATATAAGATCCTGGGCTTGGCTGCTAACTTTTTGACAAAATTATCTGTGTTTGGTGAACCTCAGTTTGATCATCACTTAAATCAGGGGTGTCTTGGAGGTGCATTCAAATTGTGATCAGCAGAGACACAGAGATCATAGTGAGGGATCAAGATTAGACAATTTGACAACGGGTACTCCATGTCCCCTTCTGCCATGTAAACCCAGTCTGCTCCAAGTTTGCTCTCTTTTTAAAAGGATATTTTTCAATGACATCTTTTTGCATTGGGTTTTCAAATGAATGAAGGAATGAATGAGTGAGTGAATGAATGTTTGTTTTTTGTGAGCTCTGAAATGCCAGAGGACATCATATAATGCCAGACCTATGCCCTTCATGTGCAAGAAAAGACAAGAGTACATTTGCTACTTTATTAAAAGCACTTGAGTTCTTTTCTTTCATTATATTATTGGAATAAATTGGGCTTTCTTCCAAGCATCTTACTCCATTGGCGAAGCAGTTACTCTAGACAATCAATCCTAAGATAAAATCGTCTGACTTTGTAGGGGAAAATCTGGGGGCTGCTGTCGGTAACCAGAGCACAAAGACTGTGGTTGAAGCTCTGCTCTCCAAACCCAAACAAGGAGGGTCTTTCACTCTTTTCTTAGCAATTAGCACACTAACCTTTCAAGACCTGTTCCTGAATGAATATGTGTACATGCGTGTGTAACATTCAGGAATCTACCAAGATTTTAAGGATTTTGAGAAAGGAAGAGAGGAGCTCCATTTAATCAGAAAAGAAAAAAATAGCAAATAGAATAGTGAAAAAAGGTGATAATTAAAATGAGTCCTTACAAAATTCATCTACATTTGCTTTATATGGAGTAAGTGTTCCATAAATGTTGCTGGTAAACAAGTGATTCTGAAAGGAGATAGCAGGGGTCCTGCAGCCTTATCACCAAGTGCCGTAAAGCATGACGGAACAGCAGAGAGATAGCATGATGCGGGCCCTTCCCTGCCTTGTCTCTCCTTCTTCCCTTTCAAACTCGGTGTTTAACATACTGCCTGCCATGTTGATTTCAGGCGTGGCAGGTGACTTGCTCTGGTCAGCCTCTGTTAGTAGGGAGTGTGCAGGAAGTGTCGAACAACAGAAGCCCTCATTGGTCGAGTTTGCTGATTTCTGCGGTATAAGTCATCTGGAAATGATGTGATGTCACTGAACTTGGATTTGAAAGAGATGTGCAGTAACATGCTATTTGTGTAGTACTTTCACCATATAGATATGATGGGTGTATATAAACTAGTAAATTCTGATGGATGCATAGTAAACTAATTAAGAGGGGATCAGTTTTGAGCATTTATTCTTTATTTTTGATGTACTTTACTTAATTTTAAGTTTCTGAAAAATTTAATTTTTAACAGCTCCTTCACCAGATTCCTGAAAGATTAGCATTGGTGCTTGTCAGCTGGTAAAGACACCTCCAGCGTGCTGCTACTTGAGCAGAAATGAGCCCAGCCCCTCCCAACAAAAGCTTCAAGGAAAAGCTCATAGTTGTCCATGCCTTCTCTCCTTCCATCTGCTGTCATAGCAGAAATGTTTCAGAAATGAGGCACTGCATCAGCTCTGGTTCCAGATAAGGACAGCATGGACCAGTCAAAGAGCCAAAAATAAACCTTTTTTGTTGTAAGTCAATGAAAATTTGGTGCCCGTCATTACCATAGAGTAAATCTAGCTATCCTGAATGCAAACTCAAATCCAAACAAGGTGTTTGCATAATCCTTAATTTCTCTACTGAATGGAATATGGTAGAGAGTTTCCTTCATGCCTGAGTGGAGCATCATGTCCCGAGGTCTGGGAGAATAAATAGCAGAACCAAAACATTCATAGATTATTGATTTATATAGCCATCATCTTGGGTTTTCCTCACTTGACAATTTGTCCAGAATTCTATTTTATGCCTAGTTCACATAGTCTTGCACAGATATTCTGGACATCACTGTCTCTGTGCTTTTCCTCTTTGGATTCCTGCCTTATGCATTACCCTGCTATATGTCCCTATCTCTGTGGTACCTACCAAGTCCCCCATGAATCTCCCAACTAAAAATGTAGACAGTAAGATCCATGAAGTCAGGGGCCCTACTCATTTTGCTTAGCAAATATTCCCAGTGCCTAGCAAATGACTGAGGTTCAATTATGTTTTCTAAATAAATTTCTGAAAATAAAGCACTTTAAATCCACTTATACTTTTGGGTACCTGTGCTGCATTTGCTCTTCTCTGTTCCGTTGAAGGAAATTGTGTAGGCTTGGAGGCATAAGCCGTGAGCCCCCTGAGTCGCCCTCGCTGCCATATTTATGCATGAAGCCATGGCAGTGCTTAGTGTTTGTAGCAAGGATTTAATAAGTATTTATTTTTGTTTGAATATCTTCTGTACCTCCTTGTACAGGCATACCTTGTTTTATTGCACTCTGCTTTACTGTATTTAGCAGATACTCCATTTTTTTCCAAATTGAATGTTTCTCACCTCTCTGGGTTGAACAAGTCTATCAGTACCAGTTTTCCAACAGCCTTTGCTCATTTTATGCTTCTATGTCACATTTTGGTATTTCTCATAATATTGAGACTTTTTCCATTATGATTATATCTGTTATGGTGATCTGTGATCAGCTATCACTGATGGTGCTATTGGAATTGCTCTGAAATCCGTGAATTGCACCCGAAATCGATTTAAGTGTGTGTTCAGACTGCTCACTGAATGAATGGTCAGTCCATCTTCTCCCCCCCTCTCTTCAGGCCTTCCAACTCCCTGACACAACAGTATTGAAATTAGGTCAATGAATAGCCCTACAGTGGCTTCTAAGGGTTCAAATGAGAGGAGAAGGAGTCACAGAGCTCATCTTTCACTTTAAATCAAAAGCTAGAAATGGTAACAGTTGGTGAAGAAGACTGGTTGAAAGCCAAGATAAGAGGAAAGCTAGGCTGATTCCACCAGTTCGCCACATTTGTGAATGCAAACGAAACTTTCTTGAAGGAAATTAAAAGTGCTACCCCAGTGAGCACACTAATAACAAGAAAGTAAAGTAGCCTTATTGCTGATAGGGAGGAAGTTTTAGTGATCTGGATGGATCAAACCAGCCACAACATCCCGACACCAAAGCCTAATGCAGAGCAAGGCCTTGACTCTCCTTATGAAATCTGAGGCAGGTGAAGAGGCTGCAGAAGAAAACTGAAAGTCTAGTAGGGGTTCATTCAGGAGGTTCAAGAAAAGAAGCCATCTCTATGACATAAAAGTGCAGAGTGAGCAGCAAGTGCGGGTGTAGCAGCTACACCAAGGTATCCAGAAGATCTAGCCAAGGTAATCAATGAAGGCGGCTCCACTAAACAACACATACTCAATGTAGATGAAACAGTCTTCCTTTGGAAAAAGATGCCATCTAGGATTTTCAAAGTTACAGAGGAGAAGTCAATGCCTCGCTTTAAAGCTTCAGAAGACAGGCCGACTCTCTTGTTAGGAGCTAATGCAGGTGGTGACCATCCAGTTGAAGCCAGTGTTCATTTACTATCCCACAAAAAAAATAAAAATAAAAAAATCCTCAGGCCTTTAAGAATTATGCTGAATCTACTCTGCCTGTGTCTAAAATGGATCAAGAAAGCCTAGGGGACAGCACATCTGTTGACAACACAGTTTATTGACTATTTTAATCCCAGTATTGAGACCTGCTGCTCAGGGGGTGAAAAATCCCCAAAACATTACCATTCATTATGTGCCTGGTCACCCAAAAGCCCTGATGGAGATGTGCAATCAGACCAATGTTGGTTTCATGCCCGTGAATGCAAGATCCTTTCTGCAGCCCATGGATCAAGGAGTTAGTGTGACTTTCAAATCTTATTATTTAAAAATAAATTTTGTAAGACTACAGCTGCCACAGGTGGAGATTCCTCGGATGTATCTGGGCAAAGTAAATGGAAAACCTTTTTGATAAGATTCACTATTTTTAAATTTTTTTTATCCTCACCCAAGGACATGCTTATTGGGTTTTTTTAGAGAGTGAAGGGAAGAGAGGGAGAGAAACATCGATGTCAGAGAGAAACACTGATGGACTGCCTCTCATATGCACCTTGACTGAGACCAGACCCGCAATGCAGGCATGCACCCCAGACCAGGAAATGAACCCACGACCTTTCAGTTTGTGGGACAATGCTCCAACCAGCTGAGCCACACTGGCCAGGGCATATTCATCATTCTTGATGCCATTAAGAACATTCATGATTCATGGGAAGAGGCAAAAATACCACAATTAACAGGAGTCTGGAAGAAGTTCATTTCAACCCTCATGGATGACTCTGAGGGGTTCAGACTTCAGTGTAAGAAGTACGTGCAGATGTGGTAAGAGAACTAGAATTAGCAGTAAAGCCTGGAGACATGACTGAATTGCTACGATCCCCTGATAAAACTGTAATGGCTGAGGAGCTGCTTCTGATGGAGGAACAAAAGACCTCATGGACTCAGACAACAGTGTGGTGATAGCAGGGTGTGGGGCAGGTGGGGATGGAGTAGGGTACAGGGGAAGATAAATGGTGATGGAATAAAAACACAATAAAAGGTGAAAAAAGAAGAAGAGAAGAAAGTGGTTTTTTGAGATGGAATCTACTCCTGGTAAAAAGTCCATGAAGACTGTTGGAATGACAGCGAAGGATGTCGGATATTGCATAAACTCAGTTAATAAGGAGGAGCAGGATTTGAGAAGATGGATTCCAATCTTAAAAGAAGCTCCACTGCGGGTAAAAAGCTATCACCCAGCATCACGTGCTACAGTGGCATCATTCATGAAAGGGAGAGTCGATCAGTGCAGGAGACTTCATTGCTGTCTTATTTGAGAAATCGCCACAGCCACCTTGACCTCCAGCAACTCCGCCCTGAGCAGTCGGTGTCCTTCAGCATCAAGGCCAGAACCCCCCCACCTGCAAAGAGATTATGACTCCCTGAAGGCTCAGGCGATGGTTAGCAATTTTTAGCAGTGAAGTATCTTTCATATTTCACTTAAGGTATGTACATTTTTAGACCTACACTATTACACAGTTGCTAGACTACCCTGCAGTGTAAAGATAACCTTCATATGCACTGGTAAACCGAAAAAGTTCATGGGACTAGCTTTATTGTGATATTTGCTGTATTGCGGTGGTCTGGAACCGAACTGGCAGTAGCCAGTACTGTGAGGTGTGCATGGATAAACTGAGTTGTCTCTCCGCAAATACAGTCGCATTCAGAGTTGGACAGTTGGGGTTGGGGCTGAGGAATGACACCAAGACTAAGGCAAGGTGCTGATGATTGAGTAGCATCATAAAAGGTCTACAAAATTTTATGTAGAAACTTTAAAGAGTACATGAATTCAGTTATCATAATAAAGATGATCACTTTGCATTTACATAGCAGTTTGCAGCAAAATCAATTTCAGAGCGATCTGCCAAACAGCTTTACAAAGGATCACTTGGCTGAGTCCCAAAGAGTGTGTTCTGGGTGGGGCCCTGCAGCTGGTCACAGTGCATAGCCAGACCCCGAAGAGCTGGCTTCTTGAGCTGATGAAGGGACTCTAAGGGACTTCACAGCTTCTCGTAGGACACCCAGTCCTGCTCCAGGCTGGGCACTTGTCTCCTTCAGGTAAATGCTGCCGTTTCTGAGAGTGAATGAGAGTGAAGGGTTTCTGACCTCATTAAGACAGGTGTATTACCCAGCATAGAAAGAAGAAATAGGCAGAGTAATAAATTTAGAACCCAGAGGACAGCCTAAATCATTACAATTCAATCCAGCAAACATTTATTGAACACCTCAGACAGTTACTTAAACTCTCTAAGCCTCAGTTTCCTTACTTGAAAAGTTCATTCTCACAGTTCTCATAAGGATTAAATAATGAATGTGTGTAAAGGGTTTAGCATAGAGCCCACGACACATCACTTTTACCTGGCATTATTTTTATTGTTATCATTACTTCTATATTTTATATATCACTATGTATAATTAAAATGAGACAATTAGATTTTTCTTTAACATATTTTGTATTTGTAGTATTATAAATATATCTTCCACAATGCCTTCGGATTATTTTTACAAATTCAAGGAGAATTGTTCAAAATCAATCTTACCAAGCCATGTATACACTCTAAATTCTTATATAAATGTAGGCTTTGTTATTATATGTGTGATTATAGTTATAACCTAATGCAATCGAACATGACTATATTTAAACAGAGCTAGCTGAATACCATAGCACTCTCTAAATTGTTGTGCATTTCAGAGCACAGTGAAAAGAACCCCAGAAACTTCAAAACAGGACCAAAATAGACTGATAGATTCCAAAGCATCATGCTATATATATGAATAGAAAAAAGAAAAACCCAGATGATTCTATTCAAAACTATTTTTCAGTGAGTCAAAGTAAATGAATTGTCAAACAGAAATTGTACTACATGGAGTTAAACACGCAAGGGAGATTTTACTCAAAAATATTGCAATGAGGGAGAGAGACAATTGTGGTAGGGGAGAGAAACTGAACTCAATTCCAGTGAAACAAAAGGCTGGAGAGTTTTTAGCACTGGGGTGAGCCATTGGAAAAGCTCTGGAAGAGGTTGGGGGTGGAGCAGAAGCCGATCCATGTGATTAGATTGCCTGTATTTGCTAATTGGTGCTTATTGAAGTTAGTGTCCTACCCTCTCACAGTGAAGGGGAGATTGAGGTCCAGTCTTTCTTGATGATTACACCTTGAAGAGAAGACTCCAGAGGCCCTGGGAGAGATATTCCTGGGTTGTAAAATGGACAAGAGGCTGGGGGATGATTTACATCTCAAAGGCACAGAAAAAAAAAATTACAACGGAAAGGTTTTAAAGTAAACTCTCTTAAGGAAAGGGAAGTCTTGGGGAAAGACCATTGGGGGGGGAAAAATCTGGTCTAAAGTTCAGTGAAGCTGAGGGGGAACAGTAAGGCCACTTTGGTGAACACTCACCCAGGAAACCCTGGAAGTCAGCTCTCTAGAATCCTCTCGAATTGTCTTAAAACAGGAAATGGGGAGGGTTGGTGTCACAGCATGTTAGCAAAAGGACAGTAAGTTACTTCTCTGGTCATGTAGATGGGGAAAAGAACATTAACATTTAAACATATTGACAGAAATTATTAGATTATCTCAATATTGATGTAGATTTATCTGAATTTATTCTAGAAATTAACCTATTCTTATTTTGCCCGAATACCTCCTTATTTCAAATCAGTTATCAATATATTAGAGGGACACACTGGGATTAGTGACATTGAGCAAGAAGAATTATAGCATAAAATGTCTCAGAACCCTGAATGCCAGAGACAGTTCTTTATGACTTTCATGTTTCCATGTATATGCAGAAGGGGGAAAGGTTCTCACAATCTTAAAATATATAATGACATAGCAAATCTTAAAGCTTTAGCAGAAGATGGTGTAATTTTTTATAATTACTGGGAGAGCTGAATGAGGCACATAGATCTCAAAGGCGCTTTGTAGCGTTCGACCCTGAGTTTTCTCAACTGAAACTGAAAATATCCTCCTGAGGCCTGAAAGAGGGAAAAGGCCAATTTTACAGTGCTCTAATTTTTCCTAAATGGCTTTGCAAACCACTAATGAAAAATCATTTTCAAGGGACATTTGGTAGGGAACTGCTATTATTTCAGATCCAGACAGTTAAAGAAACCAACAGTAACGCAGTCGTCTTGAAAGAGGCAAAAATTGACAAAAGTGAATAATTCACATCCAGCTGTGAACAAAAATGGTCTGAAGACACAGCGAACTCAACCACATGCTCCTTTTCCAGAGCTGGCAATCACAGCCAATAACACAGTCACAGCTAAGAAAGTGGTGTGTGCTTTCTCCAATGTTGGCGGCTCCAGTCAATAAAGTATAATTGGAACCTGCCAAGAAGGTAGTGTGTCAAAAGCGTATTTAAGCAGAAACTTAGATGCTGAACCGTTTGTGTAAAAATTGAGCACATAGCCTAATACGCTGAAGAACTTGAAGAAGATAGAATATTGTATCTTTGCCCTGGGAGAGGCTTACGCTGCTGGACCTGGACAACTGCATCAATAGAGCTCAATCAGAAGAGGAAGAAAGGCCCACACCATGAAGATGGGCATTTCTTTGATTGGGAGAAGCAACAAGACTAAAATATCATTTCAGTTTATGTCCTTAAAAGATACACAAGTGAAAATAAGATTTTTCTCAATTAAGTCAACCAACCGGAATGTTTTTACCGTGGCTGGACAGGTGGTCAGTCTACCATCATACAGTCTACTATAATTGAAACGTTCTGGGCACTCGAGGGAAGATTGACATTAAGAAAGAGAAGGAAGGCAAGATGCTCGCTTCGCTTTGATTCGTTATGCAAAGCACAGAGGAAAAGTTAGGTCAGTTCTAAAGATCGTGGACAGGCTTTTGATCATCAGTAACCCTTCTTGTGACTCCAGAACCAGAGGCTTCGACAGAATCAGCGTGTACCTTTCTCTGGCAGTCTCTCTTCTGAGGCTGGAAAGAATGTTCAGTTGGCGTGTCTGAGCTCTGCCCTGTTCTGAGATCCAGCCGATCTCCCTTGGTAGTTGTGTTACTCAGAGAATGCACTTTACTGCTAATAGTGCGCAATCAAGGATACAGACTGATTAATGAACTGGTTTCTTAACTGGAATAAATAGAGGGCCTGGGATCACTTTCTTCCACACAACTTAGCATTTCATCGACAAAATTGCATTAATAAATCCAGCATTTCCATGGAGTAATCTCACTTTTCCTCCATGACATTTTGCTGATAGATTGGGCCTTGTCCATCTAGTAAAGACTGTGTTGGAAAGGAAAATTTTATTTATAGCCCAGATAAATTTAACATGTATAACTATAGAAAAGGCCAAAAAATGGTTTGCACATTTTTTGCCTTATTTGCATCTCAATTCATGTCAGATAATTAAAGGGATCATTCATCAAATGAGACGCTAGACAAATCGCGTCTGGGACAGACTTCCTGGGTGATACTTGGCAAGCACTGCTTGCAGTGGTGCAGCCCAGCCAGGCACCAGCCCACTGCAGCTCCTCCACCTCGTCCCATGTTGGGGAACTTGGCAAACAGCACTTGGAACATATTGGAGCACACAGCTCTTTTATGTTATTCTATTTTATTGTTTAAAGATTTTGTTTTTTTATTTTTAGAGAGGAGACAGAAGGGACAAAGAGAGGGAGAGAAACATCAATGTGTGGTTGTCTCTCATGCGCCCCCAACTGGGGCCCTGGCCTGCAACCAGGCATGTGCCCTGACTGGGAATTGAACTGGTGACCCTTTGGTTCACAGGCCTGCACTCAATCCACCGAGCCACATTAGCCAGGATTGGAGCATGCAGGTAGTTTAATTGAAACTTGTTCTTTTTTATATTAAAGAACACATGCGTTATGATGGTCAAATGGCTGATTTTTTAATGCTTTTGTTTTCAAAATTATTCCGTGCACTTCCTCTTACTGGATTTATTGATAAAGAACACCTAAAGTCAAGTTTTAAGTGAAAACTCTTTGTGTATAAATTCACTTCTGACTGTGTCACAATGGAGAATGCAATAACCAGACAGATCAAAGTCAAGCTTAAGGTTTGATACAATGTACGGTGTGACCTGTAGGCCTCAAAATCTAAGTAGAGGTTAGAAACACATGAACTGATAACTCCATGAACCCAATTAGAGTGTAAAATTGAATCAGGATTTAAGGAGGTATGGGAAATGACTGGTATTTCAAGAAGATAAAACAGATTGTTATTGATTGCTCTTTATTCATAGTAAATCCTTCACCTTGTTTATAAAGTTATTTCCCAGTTGGATTGCATTTTAATATGTCAACTTTGGCATCGTAGTTTATGAAGACCATTTGAAGCTTTTATGATGCTTCTGGCGAGAGTTCCGTGAGGACCTGCATAAAATAGCAGCCTCTTTGAAACCCGTATTTCTATTGTCTTCCTGGCTCATTGTCCAATCTCATTCCTGTCTCAGTCCTTAAGCCTCTTCCCACTTTAAAAGGCACAATATAGAGTCCCTCTAGACCGGGTCTTTGTAAGGCTGAGAAGGTGAATGTAGTAACATTATACAGAGGGCAAAGACATAGGGGGCGGGGGCTGTTTATCTAGCTGTGCAACCACCTCCCCAGTCACAGGACATGAACAAGTCACGTTAGTTCCCAGGACTCAGCTTCCTCACCCGGAATCCCCTCAATTCTGCCCTTCTGTGTC
This sequence comes from Macrotus californicus, assembly GCA_007922815.1. Classification (NCBI taxonomy): domain Eukaryota; kingdom Metazoa; phylum Chordata; class Mammalia; order Chiroptera; family Phyllostomidae; genus Macrotus; species Macrotus californicus. Next base: position 4,078 of record VMDR010021302.1, on the reverse strand, counting down.
AAGTCTGCATTCTCAAGAAGTAGTCAAAGTACGCAATTACAAAAATAATTCCTCGAAGACCCAATGGGTGTATTATTTTGCTCACATCCCTTTCTATTCAGCTCATCTGCATCTGCTTCTTCTGCATCATTTTCTCAAGTGAAGTACGTATCCTCTTAAACATTTTTCTGAGGGCATGATTTATTTCTGATAAGTGGCTACTTTTTTCAACAATCTTCAGCACTCTCTGCTTTTAAAAAAAAAAACTTATTGTGCTGAGGACTTTGATTTTGAAATGCAAATGATATTGAAATTCCTCCTTTCCTAAGGGCAGAAAAGATATTAGCCACCCACTTGTTTATTGGCTCTAGTTACTAGCTACAGTAAATGAACATGAAAGATAGCACCAAATCTGTGTTCTAACATTTTACATAAAGGAAGCTGGCACATTAAACCAGAATCCCCATTAAATTAACTCATGTCACTTATATGCTATTCAAAAGCAAAAAAATATATGTTTCTCTGAGTGTATTCTAATGGTGTTGACCTTGAAGTAGGTTGAAACTGTGAGCTATATTCTAGAGTCCACCATTTACTAGTTGCATGACTTTGGACAAGAATATTTGGCCTTTCTTCCTTCAGTTTTCTGAGATAAAATGGGGATCTCAGAGGGCAATTTCAAATTTCACATGAGATCATGTTTTTGGAAGATTTTTGAAAATTGCAAAATACCATGTAAAGGTATTTAGTATTTGTCAGCAATTGAACCTATTTACTATTTATGTTGGCATGAGAAATTTTCATTCTATCTTTCATTTTCAAAAAAAAATAAATATATAAGCCATGTTTCTCAAACCCTAATTCCCTCCATAGTCACTATGCTATTTCTCTGATTAAGAATCAATTTCTGAAGGAATAGTCGTCAGATATCAATTTTAAATCTCCAAAATGGACTCAAGTCCTGGCTCCAAGCACCTTCTTTCACACCCCTGGAACCATGTAACACGAGGCAGCACATCATTCTCGAAGTTCCTCCGGTGGTTTTTAGCATTTTGAAACTAGGCACTGTAATCATTCTTTCATTCCTTCCTTCTTTCATTCACACACTCATGCATCCAGTATTCAACAAGTATGTATTCGCCCCTTGCTGAGGTCTGGCACTGTTTCAAAGTCATGGAGCTAGAGCATGAACAGTGAACACACCGGAGGAATCACTGCACTTCGGGACCTTATATACCATAGGGGTGACAGACAATAAAAATGTAGACATTTACAGCTTTTACTCGATTTGTGTCTTTGTATACTGCCCATCTGCAATGTACTGTTGCTGCTGATGAACACGGAGGGGGCTTGGAAGGTAGTACAGAGAGAGTCATTGTGGTCACTGCCCACAGTCCTTTTTCTGAGTCTCACTGTCCTCTCCCCTGTCCCTGTCCCCCTTAAATAGACACTATATGACGGTTGATCTTTGTCAACCTTACTGTCTTCAAGTACTCTAAGAAGTTGATCTAATTAATAAACAATTTCCATTGCTACATTAAAATGTTACAGGCATGTTGAAATTCTTTGAGAAGCTGGACTTCCAGGCCCCAGGACATGCTAATTCCCTCTTGATCATGGGGCCCAGTCATGACAAATGATGTCAAAATCTGATGGATAAGGTTTTATTTAAGCTTTAAAGGGACATTTCTTTTATTTCTATGTGCATCTAACCTGCATGTTTTAAAAGAAAGAATAGGATAATATAGAATTAAAGTAACTTTTCAAAAAGAAGAAGACATTTTATTGATGATACCATCCCTCAAACAAAGCGTGTATTTTTATTTTTCTGGGCTCAAGTACATTCCAAAATTCTTCTACTGTCAAGTAAATTATAACATCATCCAATTTCTTGCTTCTCTGTTCTACTCTCCACCTGGTAACAAAAATGGCCTTTCTAAAACACTGCACATTTTCACGTCTTACACACACACACTCACACACTCACAGCCATGAAGTGACTTTGAACCATATGCTCACACTCAAAACGGTGACAATCCGTCCTTTCAGGAAATGACCAAAAGCAGAATTGGAAGTAGTGGGCTGATATAATTGCCTTCACGTGTTTTGTTGGTTTCCTCCCTAAAATAATTTGGAAAATGCATATACACTCATGAAGCTTTTTAAGCTATCTAAAATATTTACAGAATTTCAAATATTTGCCATATTGTAAATATGGACAGCTGAAACGCGACAGGGCGTCACTCTTTTAAACACGCGCAGTGAAATAAAAATTTAAACATCTCTGCAATATGCGATCAATTATTTTCTATTTAAAAAGACATAAGCAAATTTTTCTTTATAGGTGTGTTTTTTTCCTGAACTTGTGTCTTTATTCAAATTCCCTCATAAAAATGTATGCTAATATAATACAAATTTATGTCTTTTGAGTTTCATAACAACCCTGTCATTTCGAGGACAAATGTATATATGTAAAATAAAATTAATTTTTTTTAAATTTCCATGACTCTAAGGCTTCAAATGCTAATATTTTCTTCTAGACTGAGTAAGCATTATAATTACTGTTGGTACTAAATTGATCAAAACCACATAAATATCTTACATGCTTTGATTATTGAAGTTTCAAAGTAAATTTTTGTTGCAAATTCTTCTCTTAATGAAATGGTGAGATTTGCCCTCCCCACTCCAAATGGCTCATAACCCTCTGGCTGAATTTTTCTTCCGTAGAGAGCTGCTCTGCATCAGTTCCACTCCTTTGTATTATTATGGAGTGTGCATTAGGAAACACTATTCAGATAAATGGTTAGCTAGGCATAAAAAGAATGTTGTTAGAGCAGAGTCACTCAGATCTTTGAACTTCTTCCAAGCTGTAGGCCAAAAATAACATAGTACTTATTTTTAATAATCCAGCAGCTGACAATTTGATTAGGTCCTCTTTCATTTTTGTTGAAAGCAAAAAATTAAAATCTCTCTGCTTTGTAAAGAAGCTGTTACCTGGCTTCCCCACATGGATAATATTCTGAATTGTTCCTCGCATCCCACCTTAATTTCTGGTCTTCAGGCACTTACCTTGTGGCACCACTCATCATGTCACGTGTAAGGATGGAAGCGGAGACTGTCTTTTATTGTGACTTGTCGGACATAGGTGTGGAAGAGATGGCCTCGAGAGTAGGTTTCATCTGGGCAGATCTGTCTCAGGAACGAGTTCACATAGAAGTGAAAGATGCGTAAATGGAATCTCTTACAACTGTCTCTGTTCAGGTATCTCCTGGCAAGGCCTTGTGTACCCAGGTAGGGCCCTGAGGCTAGGAGAACAGGAAGTGTCTTTCTTCCTAAAAACCAGATGGTGGCCTGAGATGGACCATGTGTGGTGGTCACTGGATGCGGGGCTCAGGAAGGCTGTCCTGAGAGTGTGAAGAGGGATGGAGAAGAAGGTTGTGTTCTGGTCTAGGTCTCCATGATAGAGGCAACAAAGGTAGTTCCATCGACATTACATAGCCTGACAGAACTTTCCAGAATCAATCACCAGACTCTCTAGATTATGCTCCTCTCATTTCATTTTCCTGTTGGCATAGTAAACAGACAGGATTTGAATCATTTACAATATCCTCCGAGCCTGCAAAAACAATCCAAAAGAGAAGGTCAAATAATCTCTGCATATTACAAGAGAAAATCCGTTTTCTGTTTGTCCAACATGTGACCCTCCCAGTGAAATCCGGGAGAAACGGATTAAAAGTGAATTCCCGTGAAAATTCAGAGAGGAAACCCTAAAACTTCCCTCAAGAATGACTTGAAAAAATCAATTGTTCTTCCTAAGTGCATTAAGTACATTTAATGTTCCTCTACTTTATGTAGATCTTAATATCAGAGGGCCAGAAGTAATAAAAATCCTGACCAGAGGATATGGTAAAATTCAGTTTTTACCTGTATTTAAGCTTTTCTCTACTAACAAAATAAGGTACCTTTAAGAAGTCAAATTAATTCTTTCAAGTTACAGAAGCTTTAAAACACTGTCCTAAAAGGCATTATTTATAACATACAACAAGTTTAGTTAACAATGGACTCTGTTACATATGTGGCTAGGGGGCTAATTTGGTTT